>SJYO01020080.1:102956031-103049012 GCA_006410555.1 Capra ibex | reverse complement strand
ACCTAGTACCTTTTTCGTTCTCTCAAGGTCTTTTTGTAGATAAAGAAGAAATAACTGATACGGTTTCGGAAACTGACACACCTAGTGTTATTTGATACCTTTTAAGACTCTCTCTACCCTTATGGTTTGGTGGAGTGGACGGAGAACTCTTTGGACATACCTTCAGTCCTTCGTTGTCAATCTTGACCTGTACCTTGTCTGACCAAGGTTTATCCTTTTCCTCATGCAGTTTCGATATATAACAGTAGGACGAATAAATTGAATATACGTCTCATGTAGTACTCTTTACGACCCGACCTTCTTCGTGTTCGACCTTAGTTCTAACGACCCTGTTTAGAGTTATTAGAGTCTATACGTCTACTGTGGTGGGAATACCTTCTTTCACTTCTCCTTGATTTTTCGGAAAACTACTTTCACTTTCTCCTCTCACTTTTTCTACCGAATTTCGAGTCGTAAGTCTTTTGTTTCTAGTACCGTAGACCAGGGTAGTGAAGTACCCTTTATCTACCCCTTTGTCACCTTTGTCACAGTCTGAAATAAAACCCCCCGAGGTTTTAGTGACGTCTACCACTGACGTCGGTATTTTAATTTTCTACGAATGAGGAACCTTCTTATCAATACTGGTTGAATCTATCGTATAAGTTTTCGTCTCTGTAATGAAACGGCTGATTCCAGGTAGATCAGTTCCGATACCAAAAAGGTCATCAGTACATACCTACACTCTCAACCTGACACTTCTTCCGACTCGGGGCTTCTTAACTACGAAAACTTGACACCACAACCTCTTCTGAGAACTCTCAGGGAACCTGACGTTCCTCTAGGTTGGTCAGGTAAGACTTCCTCTAGTCGGGACCCACAAGAAACCTTCCTGACTACGATTTTGACTTTGAGGTCCTGAAACCGGTGGAGTACACTTCTCAACTGAGTAACCTTTTCTGATACTACGACCCTCCCTAACCCCCGTCCTCCTTTTCCTCTGCTCTCCTACTCTACCGACCTACCATAGTAGCTGAGCTACCTGCACTCAAACTCACTTGAGGCCCTCAACCACTACCTGTCCCTCCGGACCGCACGACGCTAGGTACCCAAACGTTTCTCAGCCTGTGCTGACTCGTTGACTTGACTCGACTTACGGACCATTATCATACACGAGTTATTAATAACAACAATTTTAAAAAACTTTGAGACCTCTCTTATCCACCAAATGATTCTTTCATTTCAACTGACTTCTTCATCTTTTGGATTTATAAGTTAGTAAAATCTTTAACTTTGGTAATAGGTTTTTAATGAAGGGTTTTACCGTAATCCAAGGTACCATCCAAATTTCATTAAAAAGTGTTAAAAACTATGAGGAGGAAAGTTTTCAAATAGATAAATAAATTTATTTACTAAATTTAATAAAATTTTATTATATAAATAAATCCCCAAATAAAGGAGGGTAATCCACTCCTGACCAGAATCACTGAACGAAAAATTTTTATCTTATACCGTCTTCACTGTCACTCACTGAAGTCTCTGATCAATTATTTTCCGTAACGAGAAAAGAAGAACGAGAGAGAGTGACCAAAGTGAACGAAACCCCCTTTGAATGAAAGTGTGTTACTTCTGAGAGATCGTCGGGATACCTTCTGTGTACCAGTTCATTTTCAGAGAGTCAGCACAGACTAAGAAACACTGAGGTCCTTGATATGTCAGGTTCCTTAAGAGGTTCGGTCTTATGACCTCATCCATCGGAAAGGGAAGAGGTCCCCTAGAAGGGTTAGGTCCCTAACTTGGGTCCAGGGGGCGTAACTCCCGTCTAAGAAACGGTCGACTCGGTGTTCCTTTCTGTGTACCATTTCTTGACTGTAAAAGACGGTTGTCGACATACTCACTCGGTACAACTTCACCTAGGAGGTGTGGGTCGACTCAGAAGTGTGTGACGTCGGTACCGGTTCTCGAACAGACGTTGGAATACACTCTGGGACTCGATTACGAGGATCTGAAACAAGGAGGTTTTTGTCATACTTTATCATGTTCAAACAACAAAATTAACCATTTAAAACCCCATTAAACAATGTGCCGTTATCTATTGATTATGAGTTTTTCAACGAAAAACCTCCACCCATGACACATAAAAATCGTATAGGGAACTCGAAACTAGATACAAGTCTAACCGGGGACCCAACTTCTTGACTGAGATGGGGAGTCCAGTGACTTGAAGAAACCCGAAGTCAAAGAAGGTTATAGACCCAAATTTACAAATAGAAATAACAGGGTGGGAAGAGACTTGAACAACCTAAAATACTGAATTTTTAAAGATGACGTTAATATATGATACTATTTGTTTGTATCTACACATCAATTTTTTCATTTTTCTTGATTTTAAATTAGTTCTTCTGTACCATGGTAATATAGAAATAGTCTCTTTTTTTAAATGTACTTTGTAAAAGTTCCCTTTCACGTAGAGTGTAGATTGAACCGAAATAAAGAGGAACCCGGGGTCATGGACCGTATATCCTCTGTAGATGATGACTCCCACGGATTACCAGTAAAAACCGGGGATGATAATAGGTTCAACAAACACCGTATTCCAAAGAATTGATCCCCAAGTGTCTGTAATTAAGAAAGACCCGTGACTTTCATGTCACACAAGAACGGTACTACACCCTCGAGATGAGAGTAATCGTAAATTTTCTTGTGAATAATCGACTTGATGATTTACAGGAAATAAGTTATATTACTCAAAGTAACTTTTCTTAGTGGTCGAATCGATTCCTCTTTAAATTTGTGAAACGGTAGTAAATACTTAAGTTGGGAAGATCCTACCATAAAAATTTACATGAAACTTAATTCCCCTCTTCTTTTCACCATCTTTAGAACTGTTTTCTTTACATTAATCTCAAAAATTTTTTACCGTTAAGATACGAAATATTTCTATAGAAATTAGAATGAAGAGTCTTCGGTCCCTCTGCACCCGTAACAACGGGTGCTGAAAGAGAGACGTGACACGGAGTTTGTCCATTGACCCTACCCTGCACGGACGAAAACAATCTTCACTACCTCTTTTTAACGTGTTTTGGTATTAGTTTTTGGTGACATTACGTTTAGTTATTCCGTCTTCGTGTGACATCCTTTGAGTGTGTTCGTTACCTTAATATGAACTAGAAAGAAAGTTATAGAGTTCTAATGGAATCTGTAAACGAAACATGTAGGTTGAGTACTGTAAATTTGATTACGTAGTCTAGTCCTAATTTATTTGGTAATTAATTGTCTATAATAAAAGGGATAAAAATTAGAACCTTATACTTACCAATATTAAGTAAGTAAGTCTATAAATAAATTAGTCGTTGAGCATTCAAGTACTGTTTTGGTTTGCCATTTAAAGGTCTTTGAAAAGTGTATCTGGTGTTGAAGGATTCTCTAATCGTTCTGTTTTTATATAGATCTCGGTCTCTTCCAATTCTATTTAAATCTACAATGTATACATTCACAAATAGTTTTCCTTTACACCACTTGTCCCTCTGACTACAGTCTCCAACTGCAGTAAAGGAGGTACCACGATAGAAGTAATAGAAACATTACTAATAGTAGTAGTAGAGATGCAGTTTTTTCAGATTCGTTCATACTTCTGTCAAAAGGATTTACGTCGTCTCACTCTGTAACTTTACAGGTGGTTACTTTACGGGTGGTTACTTTACAGTGAAAAGTAAAATTAGAACTTGAGAGAGGGTGTGGCAAAGAAAAGGACAAGGTGTTGTATATGGTCGTCCGGTTTGGGTTGGGACAGATGAAGGGGTTCCGTTGGACTCGACCCCGTCTCACACGGTAGAGAAACGGAGACTCTGAATAGTTCGAGTGAGAATCAAAATACTAAAACGTATGAGAAAAATGAAAGTAAAGGGTACTTTAGACTTACTATTAGAGGATTAATAGGAATGTGGGAAGAGATTTTGTAGATTGGGTGTTAGTCGAAAGGTACTTGTGGAACGGAGGTCTTTCGTTAAGTCAGGAGACCAAGAGTACTGTGTAACCAGTAGGGAGACACAATTTCAGACACTAAGAACAAACACGTAAACACACGTACATACACGAAGGACGATATAATCCTTGAGGATTCCCACTCTTGGTCCTGAAGGACATCGAGTCTAACATTTGTAAGACGGACGTTACGTCCTCTGGACCCAAACTAGGGGTCCAGTCCTTCTAGGGGTACCTCTTCCTTTACCGTTGGGTAAGGTCATAAGAACGGACCTCTTGGGGTACCTGTCTCCTCAGACACCCGATGTCAGGTACCCCAGTGTCTCAACCTGTGTTGACTCACTGATTGTGATGATGGCGATGATTCCCACTCTTGGCACAGAATGACGGGGACAGAGGGACCTAAGATCGTGACACGGACAGTGACTTCGTACACCGCGAATCGGGTGTAGGTTAGGTACGAACTTTACCTTTCGGCTCTTCGGGAAATCAGTCTGAGACTCTGACTCACCATCGTTACATTTGAGACAGGAGAGGTGGGGTTCGTACGTCCGTAAGAAACTTCTTGGGTAATGTTATTGAGGACATCCTTGTCTCTTAAAAAGGTCCTTTTGATAGATCCGAAGTCACTTTGCAAAGTGGGATCCTATTTAGTCCCTGAAACCACAAACTAACGAAGTGGGAACCTAAACTAAACTGTTGAATAATTTTACCAATGGGTCACTGAACAACCGGTCTCGTTACTGTCTGACTACCTAAGAGAATAGAGATACTTCATGGGACATTAGTTCACTAGTGACGGGTTAGGATCAGACCTTCACCCTTAGTCTACGTATAAAATACGAGAAACAGTCCAGTCTCTCAATAATCCAAATGTCGTAGTAGGAATTTTGAGTCAGTATCTCAAGTTAGAAGTGAAATGTTTACTCTTTTGACTTCGAGTATCCACAATTTAATTAATAGATTCTGGGGCAGTAATCAACATCTCTGTTCCCATTTTGAACAGAACAAAAGATCTGTTTGAGATCGAAAGACCGGAGAACCAATTCACAAGAAAAAATGGTATAGTAGAACAAAAGGGGTGTAAGGACAATAAAAGGAACTTAAAAGAATGTTTCAGTACGTATCGTACAGATTAAACCGAGGGTAACAGTAAAAAGAAAATTAACCTTTAAATTTAAACCTAAACGCAATAATGAAAAGATAAGTTAACCACTAACTTTATAGTAGACCTCCCTCACCTTTACTTTATTCGTAGACCTTTCTTACACGACATTACTTCTACAGTGACAAACAGATATTTCCGATCCGTTTCTTAGACCGAAAAGTTTTTATTTACTTGTTTTTACAGATACAGGTAGAGTTAGATATAAATTCATTTTTTTTCTTTTCGACTTTACGTGACTTTAACCATCTGAAAGTTTCTACTATCTTAATGTATATTCTATTTACTGATTAATCGACTTTTATATTATTTTATCGATTTGTAAGTAAGTAAGTCGACAGATAGGTGAGTTCCCAATGACCTATTTACTACGATTCGGGGTGTTAACGATGATTTGGATAGATGATCAGTTTCTTATAAATCATTCTCCGTTTTTATTAAACTTAATGTTTCAGTGTTTTAGATTCAAACCCGAAGGGACCACCGGGTCACCAATTCTTAACGGACGGTCACGTCCCCTGTGTCCAAGCTAGGGACTAGGCCCTTCTAGGGTGTACGATGTCTCGTTTATTCGGGTGCTCGGGGTTGATGACTGGGATGATGCGTGGGATCTCGGGTACGAGGTGTTGTTGTCTTCGGTAGAGTTCCTCTTTGGTCGTGTGGAGTTACTTCTCATCGAGGGTCGGAGACGTTGATCTCTCTCGGACACACGTCGTTTTTTTTGGGTCGTGTCGGTTTATTTATTTAGAAATTTTGTTTTAGGTTCAAATTTTAAACGGAGACGGTGACTATTCAGAACCACTTGGGAGATTGTGTTCCAGAAGATGAGACATAATAAGGGTAGTCGTATGTTTTTATGACAACAAAGAGGGTAGATTTTTATTTCCCTATATAGAAAACCGGAGTGAAGAGGGAAGTCACTAGTGAAGAGACAAGGGGTAAAAGACTTTTTGATGAGATATATGTGTCAAAGGTTAAACAAAGAAAGGAACGAGAGAACTTGGGTAATGCAAGTCCGAAAATGGAACTGTGAGGTGGTTATACCAAGAATGGTTATTATAGTTACTCCAAGTACGAGAAGTAGAGTGAACGGGAAAGTCGACATAGACCGTAGTAAGTAATACGAGAAAGAACTCGGTGAGAAAAGTAAACTGCGGGTCCTGTGGTATGAAAGAACCAAAAGGAAGAGGGGTGACCGATGAGGGAGTGTCACAAGAGAACGACCAAAGACTAAAGAATGGTGGTGACCTCGTGGAGTTCCGAACCAAGAACCTAAAGAGGAGACAGAAAGGGAATCTCTAGAGTAGGTTGGGGTACAAAAGTTATAGTAGAGATAGGACCACTAAAGATGTAAAGATCGGATCTGAAGAGAGGACTTGAGGTCTTAAAATAAAGGTTGATAGTTGTAGAGACGAAAAACCGGATTATAATGTTTCCGGGTAGATCAGTTCCGATACCAAAAAGGACACCAGTACATACCTACACTTTAAACCTGACACTTCTTCCGACTCGTGGCTTCTTAACTACGAAAACTTGACACCACAACCTCTTCTGAGAACTCTCAGGGAACCTGACGTTCCTCTAGGTTGGTCAGGTAAGATTTCCTCTAGTCAGGACCCACAAGAAACCTTCCTGACTACGACTTCGACTTTGAGGTTATGACACCGGTGGAGTCCGTTTCTCGACTGAGTAACCTTTTCTGAGACTACGACCCTCCCCAACCCCCGTCCTCCTTTTCCCATGCTGTCTCCTACTCTACCAACCTACCGTAGTGGCTGAGCTACCTGTACTCAAACCCACCTGAGGTCCTCAACCACTACCTGTCCCTCCGGACCGCACGACGTTAAGTACCCCAGCGTTTCTCAGCCTGTACTGACTCGCTGATTTGACTTGACTATGTAGAGTTTATATTGTTTGGATAGGAACTAAGAGTCAACGGGAGTTTACAACGGTGAAACGTCGGAAGGATCGATTGTGTACCGTGGAAGGAAAAAATTTTTAAATTCAGTATAGTACGGTACGAACTTGAATTTTTGGAGACTACAAAAGAGTGGAGCAAGTACGAGGGATTCTGGACGAGAGTACAACAGAATGTATGGACCATATGAGGTGGAGACCCAACGGTTCATATTTTCTCGACTTCAGGGAATCAAGAGGTACAAGATAAAAGAAACCCCTTATTACTCCTTGGTCAGAAAATTAGACCTTTTCCCGTACCGTTGGGGGAGGTCATAAGAACGGACCTCTTAGGGTACCTGTCTCCTCGGACCGCCCGATGTCAGATACCCCAGTGTTTCTCAGTCTGTGCTGACTGCACTGATTGTGTTGTTGTTGTTGTGAGGTGGAGTCGGTGTCACCAGTGAGACAGGGTCCCACGGTAACACATACACCAGGGGTCAAAATAGGTGTATCGAGGGAGAAAAGAAAGAAAGTTCCTAGTAGAAGAAAAACTCCGGAAGGAACCGGTGTCACAAATTTTATCGTTGTGACGGAAGGGTCTGTGTGTCAGGAAGGAGGGAAAGAACGAAATAATAACGGAACATTGACTGGTACTTACGTAACATTTGAAACCAATAAATAAAACTAATGAGATTTCGAGGAGATGATCGTCAAGAAAAAATAGGTGAGAACATAGGGTCGTAGAACTTCTCACCGACCGTGTTTTATCCGAGAATTTTTTATAATCTACTTACTTACTTCCATAAGTCACTACTATTCTTCTCGGTGGAGAATCCATTTCTTCATTCATTTTTAATTTATTCATCAAAAAAAAATGGACAACCCGAAGGGCCTACCGAGTCTACCATTTCTTAGACAAACGTTACGTCCTCTGAATTCAAAACTAGGAACCCAGTCCTTCTAGAGGACCTCTTCCCTTACCGATAGGTGAGGTCATAAGAACGGACCTCTTAAGGTACCTGTCTCCTTGGACCGTCCGAAGTCGAGTACCCCAACGTTTCACAGACTGTCCTGACTCGTTGATTGTGAAAGTGAAACATAGACAATTACGTAGTACAAAGAGTCAACACAGGTTGAGAAACTCTGGTGTACCTGACATCGGACGGTCCGAGGAGACAGGTACCCTAAAAGGTCCCTTCTTATAGGACCTCACCTAACGGTAAAGGAGGAGGTTCCCTAGAAGGACTGGGTCCCTAGTTTTGACTCAGAGGACGTACGCGACGTAACCGTCTGTTTAAGAAATGGTGACACGGTAGACCCTTCGGGTAACTACGTAGTATCTACAATTAATAAATTGAATTATAATATACGAGTACACATAGACAACCCTCATTAAAAATCCACTTTTGACGTCCTTCCCTTCCTCTTAAAGATCAATTTTCCCTACTATCTGAACACTATTTGGTCTCACCTTTTCTTATACTTTTTCTTACATATACATACATATTGACTTAATGAAACTCGTCTTTAATTGTGTTGTGACATTTAGTTAATGTGAACTTTTTGTTTAAAACTTTTTTAGGTTTTGGAATATCCTTCAACCTCCCTTTTAATTTCCTATGGGAAATTAGACGTTTTTTTTTTTTTTTTTTCTTCATGTACCAAAACGTTCATTCGGAGTTCGTTCCTTCTCTGTCGACTACCTTTGTGGGACCCCAGACCGGGTCTAATGGTCGGGGGTCCGGACCGATCACCCAACTCCCATACTCCCTCCTTCTCCAACTCTCCATCCGACTCTGAACACACTGACCCCAGTCCCCTACACAACCGTCAAAAGACCTACCAAGTCCCACTTTAGAGAGTCGAATGTCTTACGGTACACGACTACAGATATAGTTTATAGAGACTTCCAAGAGTCAAAGATCCAGTTCTCAGTCACGCACAGACAGAAATCCCGATCTACACGTTGTGGGACTTTATTCGTTTGGTTAGACTCAGGTCCTTTTGACTAACGGTGGTCACAAGTATATGAGAAAGGGGTTTACGAAACGATACTTTTTAGGAGTGCCACTCGTCGTCGTGGTCTCACAGAGATAATTCGACGAAATACGGATTTGTGTGTCCCTACGATGTACAAGTACCTGACCTCACTTTTCGTTAAGTGACATTAGATCTACCAGTAATAGTTCATGTTTTGTATAAAATTACATTTTGACGTAAAAATTTTTCCGCGAGATTAAGAACTTCGATATTTCCTATATAATTAAGAGTTTTCAGAAACAGAGGTCAACATCGACAAACTAATCGACCATATCCGTGTCGGGTACTTATTTTAAGGAAACATTTAATATAATGGATTCCTAAAATATTGTGTTTCAACTAAAAGTCTCCAAAGGGGATCTGAGTAATTAACTGAAGGAAGTGAGGGTAATTTGTCAGGACCCCTACCTCCGTTTCCCCGGTGAAATGGGTGACTATTATTTGTGTTGAGTCCCTCTACGTCTCCTTCTATTACATAAGACATTGGTACAGTAAATTATGGAAGATTTGGAAACGGGGAAAGTCTTTCCTTTGTCACCGATGGAGATATTATAGACGAAGTCGAAAAGAAATGTTAAACATTAACCAAAGGGTGTACCTCAAATTTGAAACGAACGATGCAACCACGTCTACACCGGTTTTTGAAGACTAGACACTTCAATTAATTTCCCGAGTTAGAGTAAAAAATTTTTTACCACTGGGGTCTGAGATACATGAACTAACCCCTTATACGCACATCTACGTACGTATATATAAGTACATACTTATACGTGTGTACGATGGATACGTAGATAACTCTCTTTTTTATTTATCTTTCACTCTCAAGGACCTTATTTTCTTCACTCTTTCCATGCTCTTCCCTCCCCTTCCCTTAATCGTAAGTAGTTCGAGGATGTTACTTGGTCCGTGGATCCTTTCTTCCACTACCCCCCTTGTCTCTACCTCCCTACCTTGATAGACCTACAACTTCTTACTTGAAAGTTTTTAGAGGAAGGGATTTCCTTCGACGATATTTTTTTCTACGACCGTCGGGTAGTCCCTCACGAACAGTTCGGTGAGTCTTCTCTTGTCTTCCGACACCCCGTGACTAAAACCGAAACAGAGAGGATCCACGACCCGACGACTGAGCGGTACTCTACTCAATAGAAACTTCAAGACGACTCGTCAGATCTATCACACTGAAATTTCACGTTCACGGATTTGTCTCAAGTCAACGGGTCTTATGTTTACAAGTCTCTTGGTATACTCCAGTCCTTTTTGGTCGAGTTCTCTAACGGGAAATTTGAGATCTCTTACGATCAACAGAGGTATTAATTTTCCTAGGATCTACCTTCCGATATATAATCTGTAAAGATCCATAACCATATTAAAAACACAAGTTAAAATTTTTAACCCCCAGGAATTTTAAAGACGTTAACATAGAAGACTCAGAAGACTACTCGTCTCTCCATTTCCACTGGAACATCTCAGGGACCCACCCGCCCTCGACCCAAGTCCAGGTCGACTCGAACCCTGTACTGTTTCTCTTACTTTTGTTATCGGTAAAATGTCTTGAACTTCCATTCAGAAACTTTTGACCAACCCTTAAGGATCGGTTAATATGTAAACGTCTCTACAGAAAAACCGAAAAAGATGAGGGTGACGGGGTTATAGTAGAGTCTACAAGAGTCGTAGTAATCTGAATCATACCCTTGGAGAAATGGAGGTAAACGTAAACCCCTGTCTAACGTTAGTAAACCAGGTTAAGATATGTAAAAGACATAGATAGTAGGAACAGTACATTAAAATGTCACGAGAGGTGACACCCGAGAGGTGTCGACTGGGACCCGAGTCGATATACTAAAGGAAACAGATATCCTATAAATCTTTTACACTACGTTCATTTCCGAACTTTACCAGAACATGTGACCCCAAACAAGAAGACGGTCCTCTTCTTATTATCCGTACATACTGACCGATACCACGTGGTCAGTTCGGATGAGATCTTGTCTCGGGGTGGTTTGAGTTACTTAGGTGGGTCAATTCTGTTCATCTCGGTTGGTCTAATTGGGTCACTTTTCTCGACTTGGGACATTTACGTTCTATTTATTTACACATAACAACTTACAGTGACCCTAGGAACAATGTGTCGTTTTCGATCGACTATGTTCACAGTGAACTAGGTGTGAGAGGGACGGACAGTGTCACTATAAAGATTTTACTTTGAAGTTAATAGGATTTTGATGAGATGGATTCTATGTAGTTACTGAAGACAATCACTACGAAAGGGTTTAAGTGTACAACTTAAGGATTGTGGGTCATGGAGGTTTATACTGCTAAAACCTTTATCCCAGTAATTTTTTACATTAACCAATTCGGTTCTACTCCATTATGACCTCATCCTACCCAGGGATAAGATTATACTGACCATAGGAATATTTTTTTACCCCTTAAATCTCTGTCTGTACGAGTATCCCTCTCACAGTACACTTATCCTTCCGTCTCTAATCCTACTGCAGAGATGTCCGGTTTCTTGTGATTTCAAACAGTCTTTTAGTGGTCCTCCAGTTTTGACTCCTGATCTTGTCCAAGAAGGAGTGTTTGAAATCTTCCTTGATTAGGACGGATACGAAAGTAGAGTCTGAAGATCGGAGGTCTCGGTACACGACACACGATTCAGTGAAGTCAGTACAGACTGAGAAACACTGCGATACCTGGTATCTAACGGGCCGAGGAGACAGGTACCCTAAGAGGTCCGTTCTTATGACCTCACCCAACGGTACGGGAGGAGGTTCCCTCGAAGGGTTGGGTCCCTACCTTGGGCACAGAGAATACAGAGGACATAACCTTCCACCCAAGAAATGGTGGTCACGGTGGACCCTACATTCTTATTTAAAGACAACAAATTCGGTGAGGAGTAATGGAAATCCTATTTTAGATTTGAAGAAGTATTCCATACTTTCAGGAAGGTATTCGACCAGAGACCGAGACAGACACCAGAGACGGTATGATACAAGGTGATATTGAAGTCGGGAAGGGGTAAGTGGTCCGTGAACCTTGATAAATTTCACGAGTTAGTTGACAAAGTCTTGAAAACAGGTACTATAATTATGTTGGAACCGGAGTTTACAGGAAGAATGATGGAAGAGTAGGGAGTGGTAACGTTCGAGGTCTAGTCCGAATAGTAGAGACCTTTGAAAGAGAAGTGACAGGGTTAGGATTGGTACCCTCCTCCGGGATGACTTAAAAGGAGTTTGTTGGAAATGTCTATAAAGATAGTGTCATGAATGGTGTGACACCTAGTAATTAACGAGTAACGTGTAGAACTAGGAGGAGTTGTCTGAACTTTTACTTGGTAAAATCTGGCCCAGTACATAATAGACGGGAAAATAAGGATCATGAATCGTGCCACGAACCGTGTCTCACCAATACGTCGTTTACAACCACCTTCCTTAGAAACTCACAAATACACGTTTATAACTTTGTCTACACAAGGACCGTATACCCTCTATGTAAGACGAATGCGCTGTTGACCGTCAACTCAAATGAACCTTCGTTTTCGTAGGTTAATTTCTGGTTTGTAAGGACAGAAAGAAGAAGAAGTAAAGGAAGAGAGACATATTGATGGGTTAGAGTGTACGAAATGTTACGAAAATCTACATTCACTGACACTTAATAATGACTGACACCCGGAAAGTAGAAGTTCTGACTGTCAGATACAAGGTGTAAAGAGTCCTCCCTTTCTCATAATATTGATATAAAAACGAATGGTTCTCTTAACAATTATCAATAGGACTTCCTTCTTTTTTTTAGATATTTATAGGTTGGATACTACTTCGGAATTCGAATGAAAGAAGGGAACGATTACTTTAAGAAAGACTCACGTGAAGGTCTTAACGAGGCATTAGTAATGTGACTCTTCTCTCTGTTTCGGACATCACTCAAAGAAGAAAATGGACAAATCAGGAGTAAAACCTTAGGCTACTGTCCAACAACATCCATATTACACGGACGCACTGAGGTGTCTTCTCTTGTCGTTGATAGGGACTTTAAATTTTTGTATGGTCAGTTTTGGTTAAAAGAAAGGGTAGATTCAGTTTCCCGTCCCGATAGGATCAATCTTTTACCTGAACCACAGTCCTCTCAATTTTAACGATTATTAATATTACTACTTTGGACCCATTTGGAACGAGGACGAAATTTGTACCCTGAATGTCCTAATTTCGAATGGTTTTTTTTTCATAATTATTCATCTAAGAAGGACCCCTATTTACTAAAAGACCAGTACTCAATCCTTTCAATATGAACCTTTGGGTACTTGTTTTCTGACACATCAGTCAAGGTCCGGAGAGTGTCGGTCACGGTTGATGAAACGACGTAAAATTTACGACCGTATAAACAACTCTTGAAACGAAAGGTGACACATGGAATTCCTCGGACTCTTCAAGGATAGTATGGCGTTAAGTCATAATTGTTGGTACTCAGTATTTGGATTCTACAGATGTTCCCAAGTCAACGAAGACGGTTACGAGGAGGAACGGTTCGTGTCTTTCTCCAGGAATAAACGGAGACACAGAGGAACCGTTTCGACCCCCTAAACAGGAAGGTGACGACCCATTAAAGTACTTGTGTAAGTTCCGTGTGTTAGGAACTCCGTTCGACCAGACAAGAACACACGAGGGACAGGTGTCACCCGGGAGTCGACTAAAAACCGACCAACATCCCAAATAAAGTTTTCGGTAGTAATATGGGTCGAAGCTTACGATGTACTTCGGTGTGTATCAATCTTCGGTATGCATGTGACAAGGTCCCCTTGTCTCCTCGTCGTTGGTGCCCTGTTTACACAATAAACAGGGACCCGAGACGATAAGAGACAATAACGGGGATTCGAACGTACCCCTTCCACCTACCCCCGACGTAGGATGGAAACTAATTTCTAAACTAATTAATACCCTTTAACCCTCCCGAGATATCCTCCCGAAACCCTTTTTGTGTTCTACATTCATAAGGAGTTGAGTTTGATTCCCCTAACTTGACTTAAAATTTGTCGTCTTAGAAAGGGTGATTTTTGTGAGTATTTAATTTACGACTACTAAGAATTCTCATATCTCTATACACTTGACTTATGACTGTAAAGTTTACTTAGACGTCATTTCTTAAAATTTCTTGGTTCGTATAAAAAACATACAACTGACTTACGAAGATAAATATACAAACAATAAACTCCCCAACCGAAAACTATTTTATAACGACTCTGTATAAACAGATTATGTAAACGTAGTGAATAAAGGAAAATTATAATACGAAGTTTTAAAATCTGTTTTTGTTGATCCTTTAAAACAGTTCTCTAAATATACGTCATTCGTAAATATATCAAAAAAAACCCATTGAAGTCAAAAGATCAGAGAGAAGTCTTTAAGTTTCTTTTTACGGATACTTTATAATGTAAAGTGAGAAGTGTCTTAAAGATAATTTTTTGTTCGTCACGGTCTCTTTGAAAATCCATGACTTCATAAAGTTCCTGAAACTCCTTGATCCTCCTAACGGTACGTACAACAAAACCGTAGTCTATAAAGAGAAATAAACTTTTACTTTACGTAGATAGAGACGACTAAGACGTCAGACAGCCTCCAAAAAGACCCACTCCAAATCGACTGGAGACGGACAGTACCTTTACAAAACTGACATATAACTAGATGTCTCTTCATCACTCATTTTTCCCTCTCCATACACCTATCAAGTGTTTACGTAAGACTTTTGTATTTATCCATTGTTTCTTATTTTCTATTCCCCCAATTCTAACCGGTTTGGAATAACATTCGTTCCTTGTGTGATCAAAATAGTAGAATAAATAAAGTAACTAAATAATAAAGTATTGTCTGAAGAGTACTAAATGGTGGAGAAGGTAGAGAGAAAGGGAAGAGTCATTGTAGAAGTAAGAAGGACGACGGGTCTGAGACTCTTGTTGGAAATGAAGAGAGAGACATATAGTCGTTACAACAACTGAACAGGAAGGTTTCAATGGGTATTACGTTAGTGAAGAGTTGTAGAGGTGGATTGTGGGTGATGGTTCGGTGGTAGTAAAAGACGGATCTACTATCGTTGTCGAAAGATGTACCGAGGGACAGAGGGGACGACGGAGACGGTGTTAGACAGAAGTTGGGTGACTTAGACGATTCGTCCGAGGTAACGTCCTGGGACCGTGCAGATCAAGGACGAGAAACTTTTCAAGGAGAGGTCTGGAGCTGTACGGAGGGAGGAAAGGACTTCTACAATGTAGTAACCTGTCCAGAAACGACACGTGAGACATTTTTATAGGGAGAACAGTAAGAGATGAACGGATGAAAATAGATAAAAAATTTATAATAAATGACGGTGGATTGTAAAATATATAAATAACCAAATAAAGGACGGAAGGACGTACCGTTGCCTTTCGAGTAACTCACGTCTCACTAAGTAACCAGGGGTTGGTAATCTCGTTACCGTCCGTGTACCATCCATGAGGTACATAAACAACTTATTGATTTACTTGTAACAGTAGTGGTCCATTGTTCTTTTGTTTCACTAAATGAGTTCTAGTGGAACTTTCACCGTCTCGACTCTAAGTTTTAAAGTGTCTCGGGGACATGAAAAGACGGACATAAATCTGGTAGACACTTATAAAATTCCATTAGAATTCGTTAGATTTTTATATTAAAGACTACGGGGTCCCTTTATCTCTAGACTACTACTTCTAATATATAGACTCGACCGACCTATAAGAGTAAAAAAACAAGGGAAGTGAAGGTCTGGTCGGAGGACCCTGAGCGGGGATCGGCTCTCCTTCCTCCCCGTTGTCGGTCCGTCACAGGAGGCTCCCGACCCAGGGTCGAGGTACGGTGAAAGAATCCTCAAAGATCTAAGAGAAGGGAAACGAGGAGGACAGACTCTGCAATATGAACGAAGGACGTCACTGATGGACACGCAACGAAGTCACTGGGAGAAAAGTGAAAACGTCGAGAGATAGAAGACACATAGGTTAAAGGACGTGATTTGAGACAATTATCGGTCGACTAAGGAGAAAAGGACTGACTTGGGGCTGGTCCTGAGAGAATACCCAAGGAAGATAAGATTTGAAACTACCAAGAGACTTCCACACAGTAGACCTTTATTCTAAGTCGGAGATAAGAGAATAATATTGACCCTGTTACCCTCTACGGTCGTCGTATACTCTAGGACACGGTTCAGGGACCCCTGACCCGAGTCCGGATAAAGTTAGACTGGACACTAACCTTAAAAAAAAAGATCAAACTCGGGGATCTAACCTCGTTCACCAAACCCCTATCCTCATTCAATTGAACCTGATTATACAAAAGACTAAGAGGTAGTGTACTAAAAAGTTTTATACTCTTGACAGGATGTTACCTCACTGACGGAACTTCACACTGTTCAAGGGATAATAAACTTTACACACTCTACTTACTAGTAGATGGCCTCGACAATATCTTTCTTAAAAAATGTATTTCACAATGTCTTTAAACCTATAGGATGTCAAGACACATAGACAGTAAAAGAATATATGATAAAATAATTAAGTCATTCTAATTATGGAGTTAATTAAAAAAACAAACAAAAATTCAAGTCCAGTTCTGTTATTATGACCAAGATTTCCTTTATAAATCTATGAAACTTATGTCCGTCGGACTGCAAGAGTTTTTCATTTCTGTTCTATTTGAATCTCTGAAAGTTTATAAGAAGGTTTAAATCTGTCTGTCGATGAGATTTTATTTTAAAATTTTGTATAGTGATCGTATGAAAGTTTAGTATTTTTGGATGTAAAAAAGTTCATTCGATACTTCAAATTTCTACTTGAGTCCTACAGAGGAGACACATCTTTTGCAAAGATTTAGAGATCTTGTGTTTGAAAGTCCAGTCTCTCGAGACTTTTCCCGCTTGGGGTCACCGACGCAGATTCGCTGTATGTGTCGAGTGAAGTCTCCTTGGGCGAAGGAAAGGAAGGAGAATGGAGACGAGGAGTGGGGAGACACAACGAACAGTGAGAGTCTATTCGAATTAAGTGTCGAATAGGACGAGCGGTGGTCCGTGTAGTCTTCGGTGAACTGGGGTGGACCGACACCCCAGTTGACACCAGGTTCTCAGGCGTAATCCGTTCTCTTCAAAGTCTTGAAATGGGACTACGGTGACCTGATAATTACTTGTAAGTCTAATAGACCCTTGGAACAATTTATGTCTAAGACGAAGGGATCCAAACCTCACTTCTAAGTCTTAGAACTTCGGGTTCTAAGACGGAAATATACTGGTAAGGAACATATTTAGCCGACAGGTACGATGACCAGAAAATAGTAGGGTGAAACTCTGTTTAGAGACGACTGGTTGCGAAACCATAATCATAGTTGAGAGGAAACGACGCGAAACCGGACCTTACACATACCAGGAATTTTCTCTCTGAACGTGGATTATAACGGGAAAATTGTGAAACCTTATTAATCTTCCAGCGAGGTTTCTTCTTTATGCAAAAAATTAACGGAAAAATAAAAAGTAAAAAGTAAATGTTTCAAACATTTACTGAAAGCGATCGATATTTTTGTACAAAAATTTAATATAAAAATATAGGATAAGGGGTAAAAAGAAAGACACTGAAATATAATTATCATAATTGTCCTAAGATACTTCATTAAAATCGAAGTACCTTGTTAACAGGTAATTCTTGTAAATTCTCTAGTATTAAAGAGTCGTTGTGACCCTACATTTTATTTAATGAGTGTACCTTATTTTGACTACTATATAAAATGATAGTTTATCGAGTTATTTAAGAAATGGTGAGGTTTTGTTTGTTTGTTTGTTTGTTTGTTTCGTATAGGTAACTGGTGTTACGATATTTTGACCTTTAATTGTTTTTCGTATCAACGTATATACATAGGTAATCCCTAAAAATTAAATAAGAATTTGTTTTAACCTAAACTCCTACTTCAGTTTCAACTTAAAAATCGAATACATTTTTATTCACATTCCATTTGTAAAAAAAGGGGGGTCTTGGTTACCCTATTTTGGTTTCCCAATAAGTCTCCTTTGTAATACCAGAATATACGTAGGATAAATCTTTTTTTTTTTTTAACTTTTTTTTACCTGAGAAATGGAGTTCTTAGATCTGTTTTCTGTATTTTACCTGGGTTTCTATCTCTTAATTTTTGAATTATTTCTTTTTACTTTTTTATACCGGTTTCTCTTGTAAGATTTTTATTATCTAAACCAATCATTTACTTCTCAATATTTCACTGTCACACCGGGTACGGAGAGTCTGGGAGTGCACAGGTAGGCGAGGTCTTACGACAAGAGACTGGTTGGGTACATGTCACCCACTACAACCGGTTCCCGAGTCGGTAGGTTCTGTTAAAAGTCTAAACCTATCATGGACGGGTGGACAGAGTGTCCAGAGAAGACTCATATTTCACTATACTACCTAAAATTTTACTAAACATCGGATTTATGGTTATGGATTAGTAATCCAAAACGATATTCATCCACTTTCCTTCTACTGTGCTTTTCCTCTTTATTGAGTCTTTTTGTGTACGGTGTTATAAAGGATAAGTCGATCACCGATCCCCTTCTTTGTCTTCCGTAGATCATGTAGAGTGTACAAAATACAGGAATTAGTAACAGACAACGGAAGAGAAGGTGTAATAGAGGACGTAGTTCTTCGTCCACCTTTACATGAGGAGTGAGGATCATTGGGTCAGTCAAGTCAAGTCAGCGAGTGAGTACAGGTTGAGACGTTGGGGTACCTGACGTCGTGCGGTCCGGACTGACAGGTAGTGGTTGAGCGCCTCAAATGAGTTTGAGTACAGGTAACTCAGCTACTACGGTAGGTTGGTAGAGTAGGAGACAACAGGGGAAGAGGAGAGTGGAAGTTAGAAAGGGTCGTAGTCCCAGAAAAGTTTACTCAGTCAAGAAGCGTAGTCCACCGGTTTTATAACCTCAAAGTCGAAGTCGTAGTCAGGAAGGTTACTTATAAGTCCTGACTAAAGGAAATCCTACCTGACCAACCTAAAGGAGCGTCAAGTTCCCTGAGAGTTCTCAGAAGAGGTTGTGGTGTCAACCTCTTCTCGTAGTTAAGAAGTCGTGAGTCGAAAGAAATATCAGGTTGAGAGTGTAGGTATGTACTAATGACCTTTTTGGTGTCGAAACTGATCTGTCTGGAACCAACCGTTTCATTAAAGAGACGAGAGATTATACGACAGATCCAACCAGTATTGAAAAGAAGGTTCCTCATTCGCAGAAAATTAAAGTACCAACGTCAGTGGTAGACGTCACTAAAACCTCGGGTTTTATTATGTCAGACAGTGACAAACGTGACAAAGGGGTAGATAAACGGTACTTCACTACCCTGGTCTTCGGTACTAGAATCAAAAGACTTACAACTCGAAATTGAAAAAGTGAGAGGAGAAAGTGAAAGTAGTTTTCCTAGATATCAAGAACCGAAAGACGATATTCCAACCACAGTAGATGTATAGACTCCAATATCTATAAAGAGGGTTGTTGGAAATAAATTCGAACACGAAGTAGGTCGGGTCACAAAGAGTACTACATGAGACGTATATTCAATTTATTCGTCCTACTGTTATATATCGGAGCTACATGAGGAAAGGGATCAACCTTGGTCAGACAACAAGGTACAGGTCATGATTGACAATGAAGAACTAGATGTATGTATAAAGAGTCCTCTGTTCAGTCCACCAGACCATAAAAGTAGAGAACTTCTTAGAAGGTCAAACATCACTAGGTGTGTCAGTCTCTGAAACCGTATCAGTGATTTCGTCTTTATCTACAGAAAGACCTTGGTCAAGTACATGAAGATTTATGTCGAACTTGTAGACCTTCCAGTACCAAGTACATAACAACTTCGGACCGAACCTCTTAAAACTGGTAATGAAATGATCACACACTCTACTGACATTAACACGTCATTAAACTCGTAAGAAATCGTAATGGAAAGAAACCCTAACCTTACTTTTGACTGGAAAAGGTCAGGACACCGGTGACAACTCAAAAGGTTTAAACGACCGTATAACTCACGTCGTGAAAGTGTCGTAGTAGAAAATCCTAAACTTTATCGAGTTGACCTTAAGGTAGTGGAGGTGATCGAAACAAGTATTACTACGAAGGATTCTGGGTGAACTGAAACGTAAGGTCTTACAGACCGAGATCCACTCACTAGTATGGTAACACTAATAGACCCAAGAGAAGAATTATAGAAAACGAAGACAATCCGGGTATGGTAAAGACAGCAAATAACTCGGGTAGAAAGTACTTTACAAGGGAACCATAGCGATTAAAAGAACTTCTCTAGAGATCAGATCATTAAGTTTAAATCTGTTAAGAGTCATCGTGATGTCAATTCCATGACCTAAAAACGTTCAATTGAACAGTAACAAATGAGCGATTCAACATAGACTGAGAAAACATTAGGGTACAGGTACCGTAAAGGGTCCGTTCTTATGACCTCACCCGTCGGTAAAGGAAGAGGTCCCTAGAAGGACTGGGTCCCTACCTTGGACGTAGTGCATGTGACCTCCCGTCTAAGATATGGTGACTCTATGGTCCCTTCGGGTGTTCAACCGAA
Source organism: Capra ibex (assembly GCA_006410555.1). Classification (NCBI taxonomy): domain Eukaryota; kingdom Metazoa; phylum Chordata; class Mammalia; order Artiodactyla; family Bovidae; genus Capra; species Capra ibex. The sequence continues at coordinate 103,028,349 of SJYO01020080.1, read as the reverse complement.
CCCATGAACGATAGGTAGGTAAGTTTACGATAGGTAGACAACCCTTTACGGTCTTACTTAATTGGGTGAGGATCTAGAGTTCATCGAAATACAGAGGATCGTCTCTGTAGTACATGTGTCTTTGTAGATTATCGTCCATCTTACGTCATCCACTATTATTTTATCCTTAAGACCCTCCGTCACTGAAGAAAACCCGACCCCTTCCATCTTCTCTCTACTTCTTTTAAAAGGATTTCCTACCTCTCCGTAAATCCAGAACTTATTCTTTTGGACCCTCCCACATCCTAGTGTCCATCCCTTAAGTTACACTCCCGTCTCTCGATCCTCTGACGCACCGGATATGTACTTGTCCGTCGAATGAACGTGTGAAACCCAAACTGAGACAATATCCAATCCGTTATTTATGTGTAACTTAATTAAGTAGTATCAAAGAGATTTATGTTTTAAATCTTCTTTGTTAATTATACAAGATACAAATTTTACCAGTTCCATCCCTGAAGGGACCACCAGCCAGGTCACCAATTCTTAAACGGAACGTCATGTCCCTTGTACTCATGTCAAGGACCAGTTACTTGATCCTAGGGTGTTCGACGCCTTTTCGTTCCGGACGCGTGGTGATCTCAGACACGCGGTGTCGTTTCCTAGGGGCAGGATTTTGATTCTGGACTGTGTCGGTTCATTTATTTATGAAGAATTTTTACCAGTTCGATTAATAGGATTCATACTTTCGTAAAGAGATACAAAATAATCACGATCATAAGTGTTTTATCTTAATACTTCGTAGCTCATACTGTTAGAAGACAACCGTTTTGTAATGAAGTAAAAGAAAGGGTCGTTTACATTTTAGACTAGTAAGACAAAGGTAGAAAAGACTTTTTGTTCACCAGGAATTACGTTGACGACCCAACGTACAGGTTTCAGAACCAAAGTTGAACATAAATACCCTAGGGCACCGTTACTGTTTATCTTGATTCATGTGTGTAGGTCCAGGTACCCCTCACCTAGTACGAGTTTTTATAGACTCTTGATTTTATTCCTCGAGACTTTCTTTAGTACTTTACTGAATCTCTTTTATTACTATTCTCAAAGACTGAGTACGCACACGAGTTGTAACGGAAAGTCAAACGTATCACTCGAAAGTCACCACCCGTTCTGGGGACTTCTCGACAGACGTTCCTGAGTAAAGACGTTAAAACTCGTTCCTGATCTTGGTTATGAAATACTGTCATTGATTTTCTCGACAAACTCTTTGGTGTTTCTCCATGTGTCAATTTAAGTTTAATGACCGTTCGTTTCTTCAAATCCTTTGTCGTCCTCCTCCAGGTATTAAGAAACCCTTCTTACTACTAAGACGACCGTTCATTCAAGAAAGATCTCTCTAGTCAAAACTCTCCTGTTAATTAAGGAAAACCAATTGTCTTGTGGTAAATGTGACAAAAGACACTAAGGGAGAAAACCTGAGAGAGTCCCTCGTAATCACAATATATGTATGGGTGTGTGTACATACATGTTTGTATACAAATGTACTCTACTTCCAAGTAACACAGTAACGTTTAATATAGTCTGTTTTACATGATGTTAACCACGGTCCTCTGGACCCTAGATGAACCGTATCAGGTCTGTGGATTGATCGACTTACTGACCTCGTTAAGTTTAAGTAACGGATCAGGTAACAAAAGCGAAGTCACTTAATTTTTCTCTACCAGACGTAAACCCATATGTTCTTTGGGTGTCTTCCAATCTTCTTTTATATTGAAGTATTGATGATTAATCTTACAGACACATAACATAAAAAATTTTAATTAATTAAATAAAATTAATCTCCGATTAATGAAATGTTATAACATCACCAAAGACGGTATGTAACTGTACTTAGTCGGTACCCACATGTACACAAGGGGTAGGACTTGGGGGGAGAGTACAGACACATAAAATTTGATATCTTCATGGGAACACCTGTTTTTATACGACACACGTCTATTCACGTACTATTTTGATAAAAAAAAAAGGTTATTCCTAGTTCTTTCATTTACTTTCACTTTCAGAGAGTAAACACAGGTTGAGGAACACTGGTACCTTAAGAGGTCCGGTCTTGTGACCTCACCCATCCTAGTTCTTTAAGACATTTAAGACGAGATCTACTAGAGATTCGTGAAAGGGTAGAATTTACAGATACTGAACTCAAAAAAAATGTAAACGAAGTTCCTGACGTATGACTTTAAGGGTTTGTGTTTAATCAGGGGAACACTCTCGCGTAAGTATTCGGGTCAAACAAGTATTCAGGTTGCTTCAATCGGATCCATGGGTTGATTATGTTGACCGACATATTATAACATGACATTATTCAAAGATTATGAAAGATGTGTTTATTATGTATTCGTTCGTGTTTTTTATTTCGTTTGTAAAAATTAGAATTTCATGTCATGGGACTTTTCGGGTCATCATGGTCGATGTAGTAACGACGAAAATATGAACGAAGACCTGTAGTACCCGAACTTTATTTCTATACCATGGTAACATGGGATATATCATGGTCTGTCATTTCATGTCTTTTCGTGTTCCTACACATGTACACTGTTACGTACGGTCCATGGACTTGATTGAATGTACTAACCTGGATACTTGTGCAAACGTAGAAACTTTCGAACTTTGAACTTCCAGACATACATCCCCTGAATGACATATACCTTGACTTCTTAATGTACCCCGGTGGTGTCGAAGGTTACCTGAAGGACTGTTGATTTAATGGTCACAGGGAAGAACTGGATCTGGAGGAGTTTCCGACCCAGATAGTACAGGGAGAAACGTAACGGGGTTGGGATATTGTCATGGGTCGTCTGTAGTCCGTGAGTTTCCGTCCAGACAGTTTCCTTATTTAGAGATAAAGTTCTTTATAAATAGACGAGATTTTTCTCTTTCGTCCTCTTTAATAAAAACTAGGAGTGTATGTTTATCTGTAAATAGACCTAAATAATCACCGTCTCAGATAAAAGAAGATTATAAATTTAGAAGAATAAGTTCTGATAACAGTGGGTATATCAGAGACGACGACTATTGCAATAAGTCATTAAGAAAAGAGCAATTTTCAACTACTTCGGAAGTCTATGTCTTCGACTTTTTAGTTGTAGATAGTGTGCCTCGTACTAAAAGAAACTGTAATTTACTTCTGAACTCCCCAAAGATTCTGACCTCTTATAACGCAAAAACCTGTCCTTTATAACTAATATAGTAGTCTTGTGTCTTTCCCTTGTTCACTCTTTCTTTTTTGAGACTGAACGAGAGTCTACCGTGAGACTCCCCAAAATTCCAACTACCCGATAAAAAGGTACGGTACGAAAATAAATCAAAACTAAATCATTTTTCTCTGTAAAGACTGTCAAAAGGATGTGGTAACGACTTGTACTTGAACCTTGACTTTTCAGTTTCTAAATTGTTCTACCTTTAGAGGAAATCCCTTATACTTCCTAAGGTTCAAACGGTTCTCATGTTAAATGCCAGATTAAGTGGTATAACCCGTTACGATGGTAACCGTCTACTTTGTACTCAGATGCCCTATACTCTTATAGTTATGTCTTTTGTCGTGTTTAGATGCAAGAATAAAGATCTAGGAGGTTACGTAAGTTCTAATGAAAGACAGGTACAACATTCCAAATATTTAAAGGTAAATTTTGTTTGTTTTTAAGGAAGTTGTTACATCATCACTCATGAATCCGTTTAATTAAACTCCAGGTCTCACTTCTTTTTGTGGGAAAATGAATCTAGGGACTGAAAGGTGGAATTTACGTCACAACAGTCCGAATGACGAAAAGTCTAAAGTAAAGGAACGTCAGTCGATTATGTACATGTACGGTCACAGTGGATTCCGAGGTCATTAGTCGGAACAAGGTCCACAGGTGTGAGTTACCGGAAATGCACGCCTCCAAGGTGTGAACGTATCTCAGGTCTAAAAACTTACTTGATTAAAAACACAGAGGGAGATGCTGTACATAAGTAAGTGTATATATGGGGTAAAACGACTTTACTCGGTAACTAGGTAAACTATATTAAGGGTCATAGGAACTGAGGAGAAAGAGGAAGTGGACATACAATTAATAAACACGGTAGATAGAAGCCTGTTTAAAGATGTACGAACCCGTCTTGTACCCGTTGTCTCTTTCTCCAAAGAGAAAAGGGATACGGACGACCGTGGTACTCCTCTACAATTTACTACGGCCTTTTATAAATGTCACCTCTTTTGTCTCCATTTAAACAAGTGATAAGTTCAATGTACACGTTCCAGCAACCGTATAACTTTGGCCCTCGATAAACCAAGTTCTTTCACGTCCACACTCAATTACTCAATAATACGCTCCTCCATATGAAGTGTGGACACAAATAACCCTACCACGGTAACTCACAAGTGGGAGTCAAGTCGCTCGACCAATTGTTTGGGGGAACTCTTTAAACCCACAGAAAACGACGTCGAACTTACGGATTTTTATTTATCAAACTCGGAGACCGAAATAAAAAACCGAACCTTTTGTGAGTTACGTGGAGTAAATAACAACTTAACAACCGATTATTCAACCTGAGTATACCAGGACAGTTATAACTTTAAACTTTCGTTCTTGTCAAACTTCGACTCCACAGTCGGTTACTGTACATAAATCTTCGATTTTGACCGGTCTGAACTAAACTCTTTGTTCCGTTTGATTCAACAGAGGGCCCCTAAATAAATGACTCTAGATCTTTACATAAAGGGTAGGTCAGTACGTTACACAAGTCACCGTCCTGTTTACCTTGTGCAAGTGGAGACTTGATCCTCGGAAGAACTCTCAAAGTCTGTCCGAAAACGGTTCGACTCTCTACTACCTCTACTCTGCATTACTCGGTCGAATGAATGAGTCTAGTTCATTTCGACGTTGTACGGGTCATTATCAGTAAAGTAAACCTTTAGAAGGGAGGAACAGATAATGTTTTTTTTTTTTTCTGAAAGGGTCCAAGGCGAAAAAGACTGATGAATGAGATGTTTTCGAAAAGTTCTCGACTGGATTGTATTCGTCCTGGACTGACAGTCGAAAAGGAATAGTGCTGTTACATTAATCCGGGAACAGTAAACTTTGGTTACCCTCTTGTTTGGAGCCACTACCCTAACCTTACTTAATTGAAAAAGACAACAGAGACTACGAACACACACGACTCAAGAGAGAACGTCTGTAGAACCAGTCAAGGAATCACTTACCCGGTCCCACAGTGAACAAAAATGGGAAGATACAAGTTTTTTTAAAAAAATCTCAGAAAATGAGAGATCTTGTTCTGATACTTCGGGTTATCGTTACCAATCATTAGTCCCAACAAAAAAGAAAGAAAGTCTAAAAATATACAAATAAAAGAATCTACCTTTGGTAGGATTTGACTCATTTATTACCCAATATGACAAATTTAAAGATATGCTCTTTCACTCCTTACGGTTGGTGGGGGGAGGAGGGAGAAGTGAAGGTCGTCTGTATTTTATACGGGGTTCTTGGATTTTTACCTTCAACGGAAATAATGTCGTCACGGACCTTCGTCTCTTTAGTAATCTGCGTCACAGTTACAACGGTAATCTTTAGAATGGGAAGCTGACAAATTACTGTCAGGGACTTTCAAACGAAGACCGTTTTTGGACTGGGGGTTTCAGAGTCGACCGTTTGTCTAACATTTTTACTTAAAAGTTTGTTGGGCAGGTCGACACGAAAAACCAATAGAAATATTTGACTTTTCACCGAAGATACTGTCCTAAGTTAAGGTGGTCTCTAATACGATATTTATTATGACGACTTAATAAAGGTTATAAGTTAAATTTTATTACTGAGTCAATGGATTGCTGAAAATTTTTGAACCGGTTCTTTTTAAGATGAACTAGTCTTAAATCCATACGTATACATGGTCCATGGAGTATCTCTCCCATGGTACCCAGGACATAAATGCGTTTTCGGTGTAAGACACACACACACACGTTACAGGAAGGTGATGTTTTACTATTTTAGAAAAATGGACTCGTTATTTCTTTTGACTCTGTGGTTAATTATCCCACTGAAGAAGGTTAGGAAGTCTTTTGATCGTCTTCTCAATCTTTAGACTCTGGGGAGTCACCGACTAAAACATTAGTCCCGTCTGTGAACATGTGTGCAAGAGAAGGAAGAGACGACAGGGTCGAACACCGAACACTCCTGAGGAATTTAAGGTAAAGATAGATGTATGGGAATAACAGATCTTTCTGAAGAGTGATCGTAAACTGTAAGTCGGATCAGAAGGATGTATTTTGAAAAGAGTCTGACGCGAACATATAAAGGTTATCGTCTCATAGTCTGGAGACCCATTATCTTTACGGTTGGAAGTAAACGTACAGATTTTCGATGAACAAAGGTATTTTGATTCAAGAAGACACACTGCTGACTTGCAAACGTCCACGTTAAAGGTTCTCTGACTCTACTCCGCCGACGTTTACACCGGGAACTTCGTTTTCTACTAGTTTTATTTAGTTTACTAGTGGTAGTTTAATTATTGTTGACTTTCACTTTCGTCTTTTAACACCATTACTCGCTCGAGGTGGGGGTGACTTCACAAGTATACTTAGAATGTTCCTCTACTTAAGTTTTCTTATTACCTGTGACACTTTTGACAGAAACACTCGAACTAAAGAAAACAAACACATAGTCGTACGTGGACCGCATTCTGTCAGGTTCGTAGATTCGGATCTCCGACGCGACAGGAACTCCGAGAAAGGGGAAGACTTGACAGTGGTTCAATGTGTCGAAAACAACTTTATGGGAGTACCTAATAAGGAAGGGAACATGATAAATCTAAAGAGATAAACGTTCGTCACTTTTGATTAAGACCGTTGACACTAGTCTCCCCTAAATAACCTCTCCTCTTCGTATTTCCGTCGAGGTCCCTAGACACCGTCCTTATCTCCAAGGGTTGTTCCAAAACGTCAATCTTTCAGGTCCACGGTTGTCAATGTGTAGGAAGATTGAAGGAGGATTTCCAGACGTGGGGGTCCTTCCTCACAGACCGACTGGAACGAAGCCTACGGGGAAAAGAGAAACTGTCCACTCTTACCCCATGGAACCAATTGTTCTACCATAGACTACCTCTTTCCCACCAAGGGAGTCATTGTATTCCTACGATGATGGTCACTTTCACTCCTACCCACGACCCATCGGTTTCGGTTGTATACGGGTGGTATAAGAACATCTGATCCGAGAACAAAGGGACCCAGATGGACGGAGGTAAAAGTCAATTCTCAATCTCTTTACTTTAACGTCGAATTACATTAAATACTATGTGGGAAATCATCTACATATTTTGACGAGACTTTATGGAACTGGTCACCAGTATTTCTTAGGTATTCTTACAATAATCCCTGAAGGGACCAACATCTCACCTATTCTTAGCCGGACGGTTTCATCACCTGTGTTCAAACTAGGGACCAGACCCTTCTAAGGTCTACGACACTTCGTTGATTCGGGTACACGATATTCATGACTCGGGCACGAGATCTGGAGTACCTGGTGTTGATGACTTCGAGCACGTGGGTCTCTTTGCTCTTTGGACACGTGACGTTTTCTCTCTTCGGGAACGAGGGGTGTTGATCTCTTTCGACACACGTCGTTACGTGGGTCACGTCGGTATTTATGTATTATATCTTTTTCTTTTCTGATAATAGTCCCTATTCCGGCAGGGATTGAATCTGTGTCGGACAATAAGTATAAAATCTTTAAAAAGGAAAACAACCGGATTTTAGTAAGTAAGGTAACGAGTTTTCTATGACTGACGGATCTTACGAAGTCGGTGTGACGACCACGACTATATCGAGAGTACTTGGACTATCAGATTGTATTGAAACCGGGTAGTTAGGATTAAGACGTGTAGTCGAGACCAAGATATAAAGTCTTGACGTCTATCATTTAGTTTATCGTCTCACTCCAGATCTACGTGTACTTGTTTGCTATCGGTACGTCTTTGATAGTGTCTTCAAAGGTAAGTAGTATCATACGGTTTTATATGTTATCGAATTTTTCATGAATTGTTCCTTAAACATCCAGATTACGCTTCTGTTGATATTTTTAAATGATTCCCGGTATTTTCAACTGAACTTATTTACCTCTCTGTATTGCATAAGGAGACACCCTTCTGAGTTGTAACATTTTTGTAGTGAGGAGGAGTTTAATTTGATTTTTAAATTATGTTGGGATTGGTATCAGGATTTCAATAAAAGACGAACTTTGTATTACAATAAAAGTTCACTAAGACCTTATATTTGTACACTCATATCGTTTCTTCGAGAATTTTTACCCCCTCCCCTTACTCTTTACCTAGATAATCGGTAATTTTCCTTGGTACCTCGACTTTACTACTTGCGTCACTTCTGATTTTCGAGTCACCTTATTGTCTTTCGGTCTTGTATATATGTGCATATACATGGACATATGTGCCTGTAATACAATTTTAGAGTATCCAATTCCAACTATCCATAATCCTACTCACTTATTGTTAGATCCTTCTTTTAGTTTAGGAACGACATAGAGTGTAGAGTATAAGGAGTGTAGTTTTGTTTAAGGTCAAACCTAAGATTACGTTTTTTTGGGTTTTGTGTATAATTTTATTTCATTTTTTAATAATAATTATTATAGTCCGAAAAATTCGTCTTTAATATAGAGATCACCGAGTCACCATGTCTTAAACGGACGGTTACGTCCTCTACGTCCAACTTAGGGACCTAGTCCTTCTAGGGGACCTCTTCCTTTACCGTTGGGTGAGGTCGTAAGAACGGACCTCTTAAAGTACCTGTCTCCTCGGACCTCCCGATGTCAGGTACCCCAACGTTTTCTCAGTCTGTGTCGAATCGCTGATTTGTTGTTGTTTCTCGTCTTTAATTATTTTGAACCTTGAAAGATTCCTTTCTTTTTTAATTGGTATACTTGGAAGTTTTACAGATTTGGTTTGAAAAGGGAATACATTTGTTTGTTGTATGTTATATAAATTTTCTGTTTTGGTACTTACCTCTCGTAAACAGCAGATATTCTATCGGTTGTCAATTATAAAGACTTAGTTATTTCTCGTAAATTTTAAATTACACTGTTTCTATTTGTGAAGTCATCTTTTTCTTCCTGTTTCCCGTATTTGTCCATCAAGTGGTTCCCTCCCTATATTTAACGGTTACTACTGTATATTAATTTTAGGAAAGGAGTCATTTTTATATATTTAAATTTAGTCTTACTTTACCTCCAACTAATAGTTTAATCGTCCTCCCTTATACTCAAGTCCCCCACTTCTACACTCACTTACTCGAGGGAGAATGTAACAACCACCTTCATATTTCCTTATGTTTAAAGGACTTCCTATTGACCCTACATAAAAAGATTCTGTAATTTTAAAATCGTAAAAGTAATTGGGTCCTAAAAATAAAAATCCATCAATATATTTATCCTCAAATATATAGTTCGACTTTCCTACTAGTGTCGTTATATAATTATTACAATTTTTGATATTTACTAGTTCTCCAATTATATTATTTAATATCATTCAATTATACAATATCACCCCGAAGGTACCACCCAGTCTTCCATTTTTTTAGACGGACGTTACGTCCTCTAGGTCCAAATTCAAACCCTTCTAGGGGACCTTTTTTCTTACCGATGGGTGAGGTCATAAAAACAGACCTCTTAAGGTACCTGACTCCTCGGACTACCCATGTCGAGTACCCCAGGATTTCTCAGTCTGTGTTGACTCACTGATTGTGAAAGTCATACTATGATCCGTCGGTATTTTTTATTATATCTTCTTATAAATTATAGTACTTTGATAAGTGATATTTTAACAGTTCACTTTTTTTAATTGGGCACCACCTAAGTACAGTTATATACCGTTTTGGTTATGTCTTAACATTTCATTTTATTTCATTTTGATTTTTATTTTTAATTAATTTTTTTGTTTTATTTATTTCAGAGTTGCTACTTTTTTTTTAATTTTTTTTATTTTATTTTTATATCAATGTATGTGTATAACACACATACGAGTCAACACAGGTTCAGAAACACTGAGGTCCCTGACATCGGGTGGTCCTAGGAGACAGGTACCCTAAAGGGTCCGTTCTTATGACCTGACCCAACGATAAAGGAAGTGGTCCCCGAGAAGGACTCGGTCCCTACCTTGGGTACAGAGGACGTAACCGTCCACCTAAGAAATAGTGACGGGGTGGTCCCTTCGGGAACGTATATAAATTAATACATATATACGATTATAAACGTATATTAATCTACTTAAGTCTGTCTATGATTGTTATCAATAATTATCCGTCACTCTTATGTCCATTGAGATTAAAATAGAGGAAGTCATTTAGATATAAAAGGTTTAAAAGATGTTCCTTTTACGGAATAGAACCATCATTCTTTTTTAAAAAAATTTTATAATAAGACAAATTTCGTTGTCTTTGGGAAAAAAAGGGGGTTTATTTTAGAATCTACTTTTGAGTTAGACACCTTGGTTATTTTCCCCACTACACCCCCACGAGTGAACCATCCGTAGAAGATCGGGGGTGGATCGTTACAGTCCCGACCCCCTTAAGACGACTCTTTGATAACACACATTCGTGGCAAAGTTCCTGTATGTACTCCATAAGAATCCCTTGGGCATGTGTCGGGGTCCTACCAACCAATGATGACGTCTTTGAGTATGTGAGAAATATAGAATAAGGTAAAGTAAGTAATATAAGTAGTAGTATACAAATAAGTAATTCGTGAAAAACTTTTTAAAAGATATAAAAATCGAAACATAATATAATCAAATGAACACCTAATCTTGACTTTCCCAAAAGAATAATGTACTTTATAGGGGTCCCTTAACATTAAATTATGGTGTGACAGTCTAAAATAACTTCCAACTATACTCTTTACTGATGTATTTCTTGCCTAGAGGTAGAAAGGATTTTGTTATGTAACAGACAATACCACGAGTTTCCGGGAATATATTTCTGCACACACTATTTAAGTGGATTTTAAAATCTTTTTTTTTTCGCATGAGTAAAAATATTTATTAACACTGAAGGAAAATATTATGACACAATAAGGACATGGTGAGTACAAAGAGAAAACCGAAACCGACGGTCTTTCGAGTCTCGGTATAAATAACGGTTTGGTGTCGTTACTTGTCGACAGAGTAAAACGTCTTGCTGAGATAGGGTTTCGTGAACTCACAGATCGGAGTTGATTTACCAGGGTACTATACGTACCGAGTACAATACTCAACGGAGATTCGGTTAAATCTTTCTCCGTCCCTAGTTTATTATTTGTTTGCGTATTCATTATACCTGATTCGTCCGAACCAGAAATCGTCATGTTTTACGAGTGTGAATTTTTCAAACTAAACATAGTTTGTGGACAGGTTGAACAACGAATTGGACTTCAGGACAGGACCACTTCACGAGGGGACCCATGTCGACACCCGTAAACCCAGAAAGACGATGATTTCGGGTACGTACGTAGGTGAATTGAGTACTGTGACCGAGAAATCTACTCCAGACGTACCATAGGTTATTCCTATAGTCCAGGTTTCACCTCGTTTTCTCGTTCCGCGTCTATTTGGTTATTAAATATGTACCTGGTATTAGAATTTTACTCAATTCTTTTGTACTAGAACGACTTAACCTAGTGCTTTATCATTCTGTTAAAGGTGTGTGTTTTACTAGAATCCGTAACCCTATACACACATATACAAACACACAAGATAATGTTACAATTTGACATCTGATTTTTTATAGTCCACTCAATTCTATGAAATGGAAAGGTCTTCCAGTTTATACATAAGAATAACAATTGTAACGAATGTAATAAAATGTGGTACAATTCACGACTTTTCCCGTATCTTACGCCTCCTTTCCCTTGTTGTTGAAAAGCTTACTGGATACATTTGAAAAGTGAGGTAATAAAGTAAATTTTCTGTGATTCATAGGTAAAAGAAACGTTACGTATTCGAGAAATCGTTGGAAAGATTATTGTTCCGTTTCTTTCGAGGTTATGTTACCTACAACACAATCTTACCAAACCTTACTATGTACCAGGTCAACCCACATGAGACCATTACATCAGAACTAATATCACAGTATTTCCGACCGTCCACCGACAAACATAGTCGTTGTTTATGAGAGTTTCGGACACCTTTGTCGGACCAAGGGACACCGATACTCCATTCCACCCAGTCTGCGGACCTCGTCGTCTAATAGTAATGTTTTTTTCTAGACGGTACCAAAAGTGTCCTTTCGGGTTTGGTCGGATCTTCGTTCCCCTGGTCCGTCCGGGGACCCTGGGGTTTATAGAAGGAGGAGAGCTTCCGGACGGAGTATAAGGTTTCTATATTAAAGTAAGTTCCATCGTCACGAGCCACGGGTACTCGGGTCCGAGACCTTAATCTAGATCAGACTTTAGGGTCGCGGAGGTGACCGAGAACCGGTTCATTTGGCCAGGGATTACAACCCAGAAAGACATTTAATTACACTTGTAGGTACTTTCCGTCAATCGGTCGTGGACCGAGTAACATTCGAAAGAGATATAGTTGAAAATAATAATAAATGGGAATTTCATGGTGGATAATTTTACGCTCATGGGGATCTCCGTATGGAATAAGGGTCAATCACGAAAGCCCCCACCCCAGAGTGGTGGACTAGTTAAATCTACATCGTTGTCGCTCCCTAGGTCCTGAGTTTGGGCCCTCTTCCTCCCCTGATCCGGTTTCCTTTCTTTATCGAGACTGTAAAACGAGTCTCGGTGCCACTAAGAAGATGTACCTTTTCGTGGGTTAGCAACGTCGATGGGTTCGCATTTGGGAGCGATAACGTCTTTCCGTTAGATTAACGTCTTAAGTCTATGCCCTACGTTCGACGCCCGGGGGCGGGCGCCCGGAGGGGTGAGGGGGCCCCCTGGAATCCCTGACGGAGAAAGAGGTAGCTGACAAGGTAGAGTCTCCTGAGATGTATATCTGGAAGATGCTATTCTCTGTGACTTGGCTTTGGTGGCGCAGTCGAGGACTAAAAGAAACGGGCTTGTATCCGTCTCTAAAAATTTATGGCAACCCACACCGCTCCGCGTGTGGTCTTCTCTGGCGGATGCACCCGCAGCGACAATTGTCGGCTACCTTTCGGTCGTGAGTAAGGGTGTTTCGTCGGCACGCAGGGAAGTGTGAGACTCTTCTGACGTTGCACAGTTTGGTTGGCAGGCATGTACAGTAAGCATCTAAAGTTACAGGGGAAGGACTGGTCGTTCCTCTCTTCTCCTTCGCCGTGAAGCCTCTGAAGGCTAACTCGCCAGTATATTACCTACGAAAAAAAAAAAAAGGGAGGGTCCTCTCCGACTAAGACTGTGTTAGGTAAAGTGGAGGACGTCCCAGTCCATCCCCTCGAACCACTCCCCGCCCTTTGTGTCCATAAGTGTGTAGGCCACCCGACGGGTCCTTCTTCGTGACTGGACAATCCGGTCGCCGGAGACGTCTGTCTTTCCGCGAGGTTCTGTCCTCCTTTTTGTCCGGGCAAAGGTCGTACCCCTTGAGCGTGTCAAACCATTTAAACCAGTTCACTGTTTCTCCGCAATTCCCTTTGTTGTTGACGAAAATACTTACTTAGAGGGAGAACCGACTCTTTTTGAGACCACCACTATCAAAATCTCCTCTCTTGACTAAGAGTCTGGACTGACAAAGAGAGCGACTCTGAGGGAAACTTCCGGACGTACTCAGTACGAAGAAACCCCCGACTTGTGCCGACACTTTTGCGTTTCACCAGAACTCTAATTTTTTCTACAGAATAATTCTCCTACTTCAGTCGATTCACCTGTGTGTTTTGGGGAATTTAAACCGGAGTTGGGAAACCCACACGGGAAGTCCTCTGACCGTCTAGACCCTTTTATTTCAGTTCCTCGTACAGAGCACCTCTATGACGGTCGGTCCGGTGTGAGGGTCCTCACCGGAGGGTCCGGTGACGAGGGGTCCTTACGACCAGATACCTGTCTAGTGGACTTCTCGGAAAAGAGAATCCCTACCTTTGACCTAGTCCTCCTCGTAAAAACAAGTCACTACCCCTTCGACGGGTCCGAGAGAAACGTATTCATCCTATCTCCTTTTACACATAATAGAGATTCAGTTCGTTCTACGGGAAACCGTCCGTTAACAAGTAAAACCGGTTCTACTGTGAACCGGTTAGTAGATATTTGACGTTTATCTTGTTTCCGTGTCACTAAACTCGGAACGTCTCTTACCCGATGCCCCTCTACTAATCCTCATACACTACCTACCATTTCCCGATGTTGACGTCGACATAGGTGGTAATCCGTCTTTTACGGGACTGTCTGTTCCTTTACAGTGTAACGTTAAAACAAAGACCTTTTTCTTAGATTCCCTCTAAGGTGGAATTCTCTACAAATCGTCGGTCGACGACGACGACACAGTCAAGTCAGCGCAGGCTGAGACACGCTGGGGTATCTGCCGTCGGGCGATCCGAGGAGACAGGGACCCTAAGAGGTCCGTTCTTATGACCTCACCCAACGGTAAAGGAAGAGGTCACGTACTTTCACTTTTCACTTTTACTTCAGCGAGTCAGCACAGCCTGAGAATCGTTGGGGTACCTGACGTCGGATAGTCCGAGGAGGCAGGTACCCTAAAAGGTCCGTTCCCATGACCTCACCCAACGGTCGTTTTTCGTACTGGAGACCTCACGTTCTAGACCCAAACTCAGGACCGAAACGGTCAGTGACCGACACACTAAAGACTCGTCATACTATTGGAGAGACTCGGAATAAACATAGGTTCCACTTGACCTTATTCTTATTATGGAGAGGGGTGTCACACTTCTCATTGTACTCTACTGTCGTAATATTTACAAAACATTTCAGAATCTTTCGTGTGTTATGGTCCTAATATAGTACCAACCCTCGCACTGGAGATCTTCCGTTGAGATCGACCCGAGTATAAGTAACATAGCCGAATCTACACATGGAACCGGTGTGACACGAAACCAAGGGTATAGACTTTTACCCGTGTTTATTATGTTGGATGGAAGATCCATATATCTTCTCACGGACCGTACACTGTTCCCTACACATTCAAAAAGTTAATCACATTAAATTCACTTAGACAAAACACTTTGGAGAAAAGACCTTTCTCTAAGTCATTCCTACACCTTCGTTAAGAAATAGTCCTCCTCGTGGGGAAAGGGGTCTAGACTAGGTTACAGTCCCGTCTGAAGGTCAGAGCTCCTTAAAAAAGGGAAGAGAATAGTTTTAGACGAGTGAATACACAAGTATGTAAAGGACGTGTAGTCCGTCTCTTTTCAAGGTTAGAGTCGAGAAGACGAAGTACGGTAGGGACTCCTACTTTCGGACCCAGATTCAGGACCGGGATTTTACAGGATCGATATACCGGAACCTGTTCAACAGATTTTAATACGTAGTCAAAGAAGTCGACTTTTAACTCTCTTATTATCATAGAGGAACGGTCCTAAGAATATTTTTGAGAGACTCTATTTTATACGTTTTATATTTTCTATTACCCACCGTGAACCATTCTAAGAGTTCTATATATTCTACTATAATTATAGTACGGGAAATACTGACTGTACACTGAGTCTCACTCGATACTTATGAATTAAAGGGATACATATTTTGTCCTTATTATTATTAAACAGAATATCCCATTTAAGTTTACTCCTCTATATATATTTCTGTGTACGATCTGTAAGTGTTTTACAACACTAGTAATGATAACAAGTCAGCGATTCAAAACAGAGTGAGGGACGTTGGGGTGCCTGAAGTCGTACGGTTCGAAGAGACAGGAAATGATAGAGGGTTTCAAACGAGTCTGAGTGTAGGCAACTCAACCACTACGACGGATTGATAGAGTGATAATAAGTCAAGTCAAGTCAGCGAGTCAGTACAGGCTGGGAAACGCTGGCGTACCTGACGTCGTGTAGTCCGAAGGGACAGGTAGTGGTTGAGGGTCTCGAACGAGTTTGAGTTCACGTAGTTCAGTCACTACGGTAGATTGGTAGAGTAGGAAAGTAGGGGAAGAAGAAGACGGAAGTCAGAAAGGGTTGTAGTCCCAGAAAAGGTAACTCAGTCAAGAAACGTAGTCCACCGGTTTCATAACCTCGAATTTGAAGTCGCAGTCAAGAAGGTTACTTATAAGTCCTGACTAAAGGAAATCCTAACTGACCAAACTAGAGGAACGTCAGGTTCCCTGAGAGTTCTGAGAAGAGGTTGTGATGTCAAGTTTTCGTAATCAAGAAACCGTGAGTCGGATGAAATACCAGGTCGAGAGTTTAGGTAGTACTGATGACCTTTTTGGTATTGAAACTGATCTACCTAGAAACAACCGTTTCGTTACAGAGGAAAAAACGACAAATCCAACCAGTATCGAAAAGAAGGTTCCTCGTTCGTAGAAAATTAAAGTACCGACGTCAGTGGTAGATGTCACTAAAACCTCGGGGGTTTTTATTTCAGACAGTGGTAAAGGTCAAAGGGGTAGGTAAACGCACTACCCTGACCTACGGTGCTAGAAACAAAAGACTTATGACTCAAAATTCGGTCGAAAAAGTGAGAGAAGAAAGCGAAAGTAGTTCTCCGAGAAATCAAGGAGTAATAGTAATGATAGTAGTAATCATAAAGAGATGAGGTTTGTTGTACACTGGAGGTAAGATTAAGGGGAATTACTAATACTCCGTTTTTTTTTTCTCCTCATCACTAGTTCTCACACCAGACCCGTACCAGACAGAGAACCAAAGTAAGGGACCCAAACTGGAACCGAGATGAAGGATCAACGTACTGGAACCCGAATACGACAGATTCGAAAAAAAAAAAGGGGGGTCCTTTTTATCGTAGACACACTATACTGGTAACACTTCTAATTTACTCCATAATGTACATTTTGTTCATCCTCCCCCGGACTGTATAGTGGTCATGACCCATCTAACAATTAGTAACGAAAAAAAACAACCTTTAGTTGGGATGGATAAGACTGAATAAAAACAGTTACCTCAACTGTAAGAGGTCCCAAAGGTCCTGTTTTGAAACCCCAGCAGAAAACTAAAAGAGGAGAACGAATAGAGTATCTTGGTTGGTTAGTGACTCAGGATCTCCCAGGAGATGCAACTGGAGGAAAGACTGAAAGAGGATGTCCAGTAATAGTGTCAAAAGAAACTAAAGTGAGAAGGAGAAGAGTAAGTAAGAAGTATGGTCAGAGAATAAATACAAAATTTGTGTTCGAGAAGTCACACAGTACTAGGAACCTCTTTTGAAGTCAACGTATGACACCTGATATCTCTCACCGGGAGGTTCCATGAGGTGTTCGACTGAGGAGACGTGAACACGGACGACTAAAACGTGACGTGTGGTCGGGCTCGAGATTCCAAGAGAGACTCTGTTGACGATATCCAGTACAGTCACGGGGGGTGCCGGGGGGTGAGGACTGGAAACACTTACGACTAGAAGAGCACTTAGTGGATACACCAGAAACGGACGTAGAATGGATAGAAAGTCCAGTTCGGATTCAGGGTGGGACGTACATTTATGACGAAAAGCCCAATAAAAGGTCTGAGTAGTCTAACCGGTTCTCAGACAACCTGAAAAGGTCTATGCCACCGTAGTAGGAATATAAAAATATTGGAATTATTCCACCGACGTCGAAATCGTGAGTGAAAGATAGGTTGAGAAAGACATCTCGAACAGAAAGGTTCGGACAGTAATCAACCTCCGTTTCAGGTACAAAATAAGTGTAAGACTGAATGGACTCTTTCGAAATCATCTTGGACCCGAAAATCGTCAACGAGTCACTTGACAACCCAGCCAGGAGTACCTTTTTCTCAGGTTGTAAAACGAAAGAAACGGAACTAGGGACTGGGGAGAAGGTGGTAAGAGGAAATCAGGAGTGAAAAGGGGTTCTAGAGATTAGGAAACGGGACGGAGGAGAGAGATCTGAGACAATTCGGGTGTATGAACTGTAATCGGAAGACCAAGGAGGATCTTAGACTGTAAAAACAGGGTACATTGACGACACTCACTCCTCTGGTGGTCTGTTCGAAGAAAGGGACTGAGTTCAAGAGATCCTTGAGATGGGTAGGAGGGCGGAGAGATGACTTTTTCTCCCTCATCCTACTGTGTTAACGGACCTATACCGTTCGTAGTAAAGATTCAACGAACGACAAGAAGAAGGTATTTCATCGATACCTACGAACAAATTTGGGTGTCGCTAAGAACTGAATCGGTTGGGAGACTTGATCACTAACTATGTTCAAATTTTTCCTACGTCTCTTATGAATCATTCAGTGAGAACTCAGTTAGGATAAAATAAGAACTGTAACCTATAAGTGAAGAAGGAGAACTAGAATTATATCGGTTCGGACTATAGGGGGACCGGTGGACATAAGAATCCACCCTTAAAAATTTCTGACAACTATAGGACCCTAGTCTGTCATACTCGTCACGATCTTAACCGTCCTTTTCTCGGACCCGGCGAGAAGGTGACCATAGTCGGATACGGAGACTTAGTTCTACCGGGGTCACCACGACACGATGCCAACCTGTTCTGACAGATCGGTAAAGGACCAGACCTCAAACAATCAGGAGTCTTTGTAGGGTTCCTATAACGGACGAGAATTGTCAGGGGTCGAAGGGTGTGTGTCTGTTTCCTATAGTCACGGCACTGTTGTCGTATACGTCTGGGGTAACGTTTACTCGGCCGCTTCTAGGGGTCCTTTAAGGGGTGCCTGACCTTTTTACGACGCCGTAGTTTACACAAACCTAAGAGGAACCCTGACATTTACCTATATCTTGACTTTTCTCTTCTCCCACTTCCAATCAGTCCCTGAGGGTAGAGTTCCGGGTTTGTGGTCTTCAGTCTTAAATCGTGGGTTAAAACCCTTTCTGCGGAAGAGGATACTCCAATCCACGACCAACCTTCGTAAGTCACCGTTGTCTACTCCTGTTCCTCTCCGCCTCTTCCGTCTTTCGAAAGGGGAAGGAATGTCGGGTTAGGGGACCATAGGTATATAACAACGGTCAGTCATTTGTAAAAATATAACCTTCCCAGCATTTCTTATAACAAAGACTCGTTTGATCCGTAATTTTGTACCATCCATATCTATCTTAGACGACTCCTCTATCTATTGACACTTAATAAATCACCGGTATACAGAAGCCACGACAATATATAAGTGTTTACGAGGACTATTTTTCACGTGAAAATACCGGACACGTGTTTACCCGTTATGTTTAGTGTCGTACGTGTTTTATAAGACGGCACTAGAACAGTATTTGGTGTTTCGTAACGAGGAGAGGTCACATTGGGAAGTCTTTGTCTCGGGTCTGCTGTAAGTCTCGTAGTGTCCTAATTGGAGACCCCTCTCTGTTTTGGGAGTAAAAGGGTGGCTTTGTTTACCGTCGTCGACGGACTCCAGTAGAAAATACGGGGCTAAGACCCCCGACTGTTGTCTAAATATAGGTGTCTCTTCTTAGTTAGGTGGTTATCCACCAAACAAGTGACTTTATAAAAACTTCTGCAGTACAAACGACAAAAAAAAGTCGGTCCCGGAGTGTAGGATGTCACAACTACATTTCCTGTTCCACACTGGATGAACTCCTTTGTACTCGAGGTAGGACATCGTAATTGTGCTGTCTACACGATCTTGGTCGTCACAACCCCTCTGATCATTTCAGGGAAAAGTCCAAAAAAATAAAAATAAAATTATGTTCAAGAAATTTTGATTAGTCTGTTTTCGTTCTCAAAGAGTCGTCGAAGACCTTCCTTGAAACATCGGGACATGTCTCGTTTCTCCTATGGTCCGTGTGACCGAACTCTAATCTGTCCACAAATCTCTACATTGACTTAGAAAATACCGAACCTGTTAATTTCATAGAATTGAGAGACTGGACTGAAAAACACAGACCTCTGATTCTCTCAATTCTCTCTCGTCCCTCTCACCTAAGGTCAAGAGGAGGTCCTTTTACACACCGTATTTTTTCCATCAAAATTTACAAAGATCAAAAAGGGACCTACAGAAATTTGGGGGTTTCATCCGGTTTGTGAAGACGAAACTAGTGCATTAACCTATTCCTTCTATTTACACCTAGAGTTTACCTCGGGACTTTACATACGCTCTTTCCCTAACGGAAACTTCACAAAAAGAAAAACATTTCACAACACGAAACGTCCTTATTTCCTTTGCGTTTGGGTGTAAACCCAGGAAACACCGACTGTCAGGACCCTTTCCCACATTTTGGATACCCTTAAGACTATAAGTCACAGGTGTCGACACACACACACTCAACTATACTTGTATAAAAAAGTAAAGTTACTTCTTTACTATCACTGCTCTTTTGTAAAGTCAACGTCAGACGGAAACTTTGTGTCCAAAAACGTGTCAGTGTGAGAAAACATTTATTAAGATAATTAAGGATTCCAACGAGGGTCGTTTAGACTAGGAATCTTGTTCGTAGAGAAGTGGGGGTAGAAGTGGAAGTGTGAGGGGTCTTCACAAAAGAGACAGAACTACGAAGGGGTCGAACTTCATCGTGGTAGTGTAAAAAACCGGTATAAGACGTACTAATAAATACATTACAAACAAAAATTTGGTTGAGTAAAAGTAAGTTTACGTTTTGACTTCACAATCAACGAGTCAGTACAGACCGAAAACGTTGGGGTACCTAATGTCGGACGGTACGACCAGACAGGTACCCTAAAGGGTCCGTTCTGATGACCTCACCCAACGGTAAGGGTGACCTCACCATCGTTTCTGTTCCTCAGTCTCTTAACTCCCACACATTTCCATCTTAGGGTCCACCGAGTCTACCGTTTCTTAGACGGGTAGTTATGTCCTCTACGTCCAAGCTAGGGACCCAGACCTTCTAGAGGACCTCCTCCTTTACCGTCGGGTGAGGTCATAAGAACGGACCCTTTAGTGTACCTGTCTCCTCGGACCACCCGATGTGTCATGTACCCCAACGTTTTCTTCGTTTTTCACTGATGTTCTTTCCATCTTCGCATCCCAATACCGTCCTCTGACCCTCGTGTACATACGCGGGACCACCTCCCATTTCCGTCCATCTACCGTAGTGAGTTTTGAAATTTGGGGTGCAATTCTTATATGTGTTTCGGGAGTGTAAATGTATTACGAATCAGGAGAATACGGACGGAGTATTGACACGAACTAGACTATTGACGAGACGGTCCATTAATCCCGCGCATACAAATAGAGAGGATGGGAACGGAAAAATTTTTTATTTTATGTCTTTGATTCTCAGTCCCTTTATTTCTAGATATCAGTGATTCAAGGTTTACATCTAAAGAAGAAAGATGGAACTCTTTCACTAAACAATCCTCCTTTGGATTTGGGCGCAGTCGTATCGACTCACACCGACACTATATTCTCGTTAACCTCAAGTCCATAGTCTCGGAATGTAAAGTACGGACCTACCCTGAGCCCGTCGTGGGAGTGTTTATGTCCGTCTCACGTCTTGTACGACACACGACACGCCCCGTTGTCGTGGGAGAGAGGGTAAGATGCTCGTTCGTTCTCTGCCCCGAAGAGGACCGTTGGACGAAAACACAGACCGAAGACGAGGTCGTGAATTCGAAACACCCCAGACCGGACCCAGAACAAGAAACATACGGATCCTACGTCCGGGTACCGTCTGATATATTTCAGACTCCTTTACTCCCGTCCGACTGACCTTCAGTCTCCCCTTTTTCCTTCTTTACGTCCTTCTCTCAAAACGGTTTTACTCAATAGAAATTTTATTTAGTAGTAGATGTCTAAAAATAATCCGTAACTTAACTGTTATACATCTATATTACTTTTATCACTTCCTGGCCCCTCGGACCGTACGACGTCAGTCAGGTACCCCAACGTTTCTCAACCGGTACTGACTCGCTGACTTGTCGTTGTTATACAACAGGAGAACACCAATGAAAATTCTAGTAGTTAAGTTCGGACTTCCCCTGTGAACTCTAAGAACTCGAAGTTTCTAGACTAGGAAGAACCGACATACCGGAACCCACTCAATGAAGTAGTGAGTCCAAGACAAAGTTTCAGATACTTTACCTGTATCATCATGAATACGAGGTCTTTACACGCTCCTATACTCCATATAAATTTGTGTGTGTGTGTGTGTGTGTGTGTGTGTGTATATATATATACCTGAAGGGATCCCATGGGTCACCCATCCTGAGACGTGAAGGTGACGTCTCCCGTGTCCAAGCTAGAGACCAGTCCCTTGATTCTAGGGTGTACGATGTTCTGGTTCTTATTTATTTATTTATTTATTTATTTACTCTACTTTTTTGGGGGGTTTTGAGGATATATAAATAGAATACCCAACATCCCGGTAAGTGACTCACGACTATCACACGTGTTTTTTATTCTGAGAGTTTCTTACAACGGGTAGTAGTAGCACGATTCTGGAAGGTGTCCGAGTGTCACTGTCTGTCGTCTCACGCCTCCGACTTGGTCCGGAGCCAAGGTCCATACCCGACTACCCCACACCGAGGGGAGGTGCGTGTGTCACGACGTCTCCTGGATCAGTGAAGACGTACCCTTACCTTCCCAGAGCTCCCACCTTTACCGGTATCTTCACTACGATCAACCAAAACACACCTCGAGAAACGAGGTACCTGCTTCCTCCTCTCCTCGTAGGAGTCGTCGGACCCGTTGCTACACGAGGTCCTGTTCCTGTCCGGTCATGTGGCTCGAACTCAGTGTAGAGGGGTCCAAAGTGGCTCCTGTTAGAAGTCCGTTTTGAGAAGCCGAAGACCACTCTCTACTCCGGTTCTTTCTTCCCTGGAAAATCGGGTCCCTACAACTTAAAGAAGACTGACGGGCCTAAAATCCTTTAATAAGGAGGTCTAAGCTGCGGGACCGTTTCCTCCGTAGAAAGACCCGAGGTCAAAAGTCGACGTTGTGTTTCGGAGATCTAATGCCTCGTCGTCGATGTCTCCCACAAAAGTCTTTGTTGGTTCCCAAACCCATCACACACATCAAAAGGTTGGAGTCAGACTGTTTCCTTCCTGCTAGTGTAAGGTCGGTCGGGATGACGACCAAAGTCGTGAAACTTGAATTTTTCATTTAGGGAGGAGGACACGTGGTTCCCTCGGTAAACTTGGTAATCACCTACGTTTATGGTCTGACTCTTCTACACCCCTTCTTCTTGACCTGAAACACCACGAACGACATACCCTGTGGTGAGACTTCTACGTGACAAATATCGTATTAGTCCACTTCCATCTAGACACTATACGTCTAAAGACCTTTTCTTATAAACTCAACCTATGTTGGTTATAGGAACTTTTATTGTACTGGTCTTGATGTGTCACCACAAATTTATAAGTAGAATATTTAACCTTTATTCCGGTCCAATAACTAAGTAAGACAAGTCCTTGTCTAATAAGTCGTTTTTGATCAAACTACTAACACCTAACGTAGGTCAGAGTCTTTATTTACACGCATAGAAAATAAGTTTTAAAAACTTTACCTACTTTATCGGATGTAAGGAAACTTCTCTCGTTGTACTTATTCCTAGTGTCACGAGTGACATAGTAAATTCCAAGTGTCTGTACTGACTTTGAGGTCACAAGAGTTGTTGGGTAGAAAAGTAGAAAGGCTGCAAGCATATCCCTTGGGAGACCGTCGAATCCATCACAATTCTCGTAGCATGGACTTAGACTCTAGACCCACGCTTAGAGCTGAGACGGTGAATGACCGACACACTGGAACTGGTTTAATGAATCTGATATACGGGAAGTCAAAGGATACTACTACTAATTTTTACTATTATTTTACTACCATTATTATTTATATGGATAGTGTATTCCAACGATACTCTTAAGTTAGTTAATTACAAATATTTCGTAAACTTTACCATGGACCGTGTTTCAGTTTTGATCTATTCGTAAAGAATCCATTCAGTAGGAAGAAGTTTATTGGGGAGGAGGAGGAGAAAAATGAAACAGGAGAAGAACGGGACGTAGGAGAAGGAGGAAAACGAAGAAGAACAGGAAGAAGTAGCAGATAAGAAAGGGAGACAGAGAAAGATAACTTGACTCTCTAACCAAATCAAGATTTTCTTCATAGGGTTTGATCTACAGGTTAGTCATGATGGAGCTCGTTTAATCTTGACTCTACGGTAATTGACAGAGTGTGACTGATCAGGGACCAGATCTTAGAGACCCATAGTCCATAGTAAACTAGAATGTTTGACAAAACATATCTTACCTTGCACCACGTACAAGAGTTATTTACGGTCACTACTCCTTCTTTCTCTTTCTCCATTCCTCCTCTTCTTTCTTCTTCTCCTTCGTCCCCTTTTTCACAACGTTAGTTCGACTCTCACTGCTACTCTAGTACATACCTTTCGTCAGACATTTACCTTGGTGGTAGGAACGACGGTTACTGGGGAAGGTTTTGCGCCACGTAGAGGGGTGAGACCTAAGATGACTCAGTAGAGAGGACAAAGAATGTTAGAAAAGTTCTGGTAGGTCAGAGGTAGTGGTGGGGGAGGACAATGAGCAGTGACGATGACGATTTAATAAAGGGGGTATTAATGTCTGTGATGAGTTGTTGGAGTTCGAGGGTCCGTCGGGAAGAAAGTATTTCTACGATAGGGAGACTAACCAGGAGGGTCGAGGGTGTTCGGTGAGTGCCAGGACTCACGGACTAACGTTGTTAGATGAAGACACAGAGGGTCAAGTCAGAGTGAAGAGGACAATTGTACTTAGTTACGGTGAAATTTTGAAATTTTCCTTTCAAAATTCGTTTATCTAACGTAAGGAAAATCTTAAAGATACTTTCAGTAGTTCTTTTTTTACCCTTCTACTAATGGTATGGGTTTCTACATGCTTTATGTGAAGGCAAAAGAGACGGTTCAGAAATTAGGGATTGTCTTTTATAAATTTGGTGACCGGGTTCAAATAATGTCTCAAGAACTAATCAACCCTGTATATGTCCTAAAAAAAAAAAAGATTAGTGATGAAGGTTAACATGATATAGTTTAGGAAGAAACACGACCTATATATCAAGATAATTACTACAGAACCAGTTTAAGGTAATAAGTCAAGGAAAGTCAATAGATTTGATCACGACAGATCGAATTTTGGCTTTAGAAGTTTCGTTCTAAGAAGAGGGACGTCTTATAAGATTTCGTCTCTCGTCCTACTAAACTTTCCCTCCTCTCTGCCTCTACAGGGAAATGAGGGAGAACCCGTGGTCGCGGGGGACCACAGTCTCTGTACCTCCTTCCTGCCCCTCGGTTCGACAGGTGGAAAACGAACCGGTGGTACCTGTCCCAGGGACTAGGGTGAGAACAAGGACGAACCAGGGAAAGAACCTCCAGGGACGAGAGTACCACTGTGGAGGTAAAATAATTCTTAGGGGGGGGGTGGGGTGGGGTGTCCCCGGTGAGTTAAAAGGAAGACGGGGTGGTCGATATGTGTAAGGGTCGGGAAAAGATACCGAACCTAATCCCCGGTGAACCCGTCTAGTCACCGAGAGTGGAAAGAGAACTAGACATCAGGAGGATAAACCCCGTCGTGACTTGAGGGAGGTACCTGGTACCTGGTGACGAGACCCACCCGAGTGGAACGGGTGAGGGGTCTGTGTAGTTTGGTCCCTCGGCACGACTGTGTCTCCCAAGGTCGACTAGGGAAGTCGTTAGACATCCGGTCAGGGACACAAGCCGTAGGGGTGCGGTTCTTCGGTGTGGCTTCTAGAGGGAAGGGACGAGTCAAAACTCTCCCGGAGTCCGGGAGACGTCGAAGGAGGCGACCCCTATTCGACCTTCAGAAGAAGAACGTCCGTCGGGAGTAGACAAACCCACTAAGATTACCCCAAGGAAGGTGAACTGAATCCCCTCTCCTTCGAGGGAGTACCCCTTCCGATTGTCGAAGTGTGGAGTTTGTGACAGGAGAGAGGTTCCTCCGGGGGAAAGTATGTCAATAAACTCTGGTTCTTCTAGCCCATCCTTAACCTCCTTTGTTCCGGTTAAAAAAACGGTCACTTCGGACAACTCTCCATATACACAGAATGACGACCCCTCGGGACGATCAGGAAAATCATACCTACGTAAATCGATGAAGACCAAAGTCAAGACGAGGAATGTGGGTTAAACCTTTTGTCCTTTTTCGAGTATCCGACTGTGTAAAACACTGGAAATAAGACCCACTAAGATCAAAGAAAAGAGGGATCGATAGATCTCAACGGAACAATAACATGAGACTTCCTATGTAAAATCCCTCTTTGTGTTGTCCCTCCCCACTACCTTTAAACATTTTGACGAGACAGACCAACCGGGACTCACAGTGTCCATTCTTTGTTACATCTTCTTTTTGATTAATGGCACGATAAAACGCAACTTTTAAAAATAGAAGGGGGATTTTTCTTTGTTCACCTAGGAATAGATAATAAATAGAAAATTATTGACATGGTTGGACGGGAAAGAGTTCTTCAACGAATTATTACTTATTCCTTAACTAAAAATACCCCGGTTCTTAACACACATGTGTAGTCTTAAGTAGGACCGTAGACGAGCGGGTAATAAGACCGAATACAAGACGGTTTCCGGCGACTTCGAGACAGTTCTCTTGGACGACATTTTGTATTACTGAAGTCCTTAACCCCCGTAAGGTCCGTGGGACCCTCCAATCTTCTCGACGGAGAATTATTATTCTCCAAGACCGGTCTTCACACGACTCGAACTCAATCTTGGTCCCAAAATGGAAGGGGTCCCGATTTCTGGGACATCCCGTTTCTCGACACAAACCCCTGCGTGTAATTAATTGAGAAAGTCGAAGATTCCCTAACAAACCAATTACTGAGGACGGATTCTTAGGTTTAAGTGAGGTTTCTCACTAAAAGGTTTAGGTACGAACTGTTTATGGTAAAACTATAGACCGTGTTGTCTTTCTTTCTGTCTCTTAAGGCACCCTGCATACTCAAGCATATAGTACCGACGGAAGTCTTATTATGTTAGAGTCTGACTTAATCGTCTAAGAAGGGTGGTTGTTTATAAAGAGCTCGTGGATGATACACGTCTGAAACAAGATCTACGATTTCTATGTCGTCCTTTATGTCGTTTCGAAGACTGGAGTACACGGACTGTAAGTTCCCTTCTTTTGTTGTATTATTTATCGAGTCGTTTATCTATAAACTAAATTCCTGTCTCTGTCTTTTTTCTTCCTTCGTCGCACTCTCGTACCTTCTCCGTCACTACTCCCACGACCGAATCAATCCCACCAGTCCTTTCGGAGACTTTTCGGGATAACTTACCTCAGGATATACTTTTGCTACCCTCCCGAAAGATCAGAGACTTCGTCTCCGTAACCGATCTCCCTTTACCCGTCGCCTTCTCACCATCCTCTGTCCGACTCTACCCCGACCCTGGTCCAGAACACCTTCGAAGGTCCTGTAACAATCCTGAATCTAAAAGGAGATTACCACTTTCCCGTAGATTGCCTCCCAAGTCCCATCCCCTCGTACAAAATCTTGTAAGGTCCACTTCCGACGCAATCATTCTCTTCTCCTTCGACCTGTCCTCACCCGTACTAGAGCAACATGAGAGGGTTCCGACGTCGTCTGGTCCCGAAAGAAGTGACCTCACCTATGGTGGTAGACTTACTTTCGACTTTTTGGTGTCGTCGAGTGTCCTCCTTCTCGTCCTACCACCCTCCTTCTACATTCGCTCCTCCTCTCAAATTTACTATCTACTACTTAAATCGTCTTTGTCCATGTCACTCGACCGGAGTTAGAAATACAAAGGTCTTCCTATCTATTTCAGGTGTTCATTTTGTAGTCTCCCTCTTCCTAAAGTCGAAATATAAGATAAAGTCTTTAAAGGATTGAGAATCTAGACTACCTTTTACTTTACCCTAGAAGTTTTCCGTTCAAGAGACAGTGACCTCTACGAATTCGTGTCTTACTTTCGTAATGGACAGTCCCACGATACCTCTTATAAGAACGTGATCTGACACAACCTATTGTACCGAAACTCCTTGGAGGACGGGGGTCTTAGTGACTGAGAGACAAAAGTCGTAAAAGGTTTTGAGAGTCCACTCCCTATCCCCTGAACCAAAAGACACGATGAGTCTAGGACGGTGACCTTTGCCGACTCGTAAGTCGTTCGTTTCCCGTCATGAAGTCACCTCTACGTTTCTTCTACGGTTACTAAATCCAACCTCGGTCCAACTAGTACTGTAGTTCTTGTCAATGTTTAAAGTCTTCCCTTATTTCAGAAACTGTCTAAGGATTCACCGAGACCAGGTAATTCAAGGTTGAGATTTCACTGTTTCTCTCGAGACTCGAATTTTAACCAATTTTCCCTTCTTCTCAATTTCCTCCAAACAATACTTAATATACACGTAAAAGAAACTTTCCTCTAGAATTTAATGAAACGTTAAATCGGACTTTTCAGAACAGTCTTAACTTAATCAGACGTCCGAAACTCTTTAAAAAAGAATATGGATTATGACCCTCCTTTCACTTAAACTCTATCAAAATTTCTATTTTCAGTGAACGTTTATAAGAGGAATAAAGTAAAAGAAAGAAGGAAATGATTTCGTCTTTGTTCTTAAACTTAGGGTGATGACACTCGGATAAATTTTCTCTCTCTCTCTCTCCCTGATTAAGAGTACTAGACTACACTTGAAGTTGGACAAAGGTTGAAAATCAACGAAATTAGGAATGATTACTTTGGAATCGAGGTTTCTCATGACACTACATACTTTGAAAATCAGTATTATCTATCTTTTTCTACCTTTTCATCCAATTATCAGTGATTTCTACCTTTCGATCGATTTTAATTTATATTAGTAATTATACGTGTTCTTTCTGGTTTATAATTAGGGGTTCCGACTTTACCTCTTCTCCCAGTCCACAAGGTTGTGACTGACTTGTGAGTTTTATGAATAATAAGGGACGGAAAAAAAAAAAAAAGAAAAGTGATACCTCGTAAGTGATGCATAGTTCACGACCAATTTGTAAAATTATTTGTAACAGAGTGAATTGTGAGTGACACTGGGGGACTTCAACCACGATAAAACTAAATGTAAAATATCTACTCCTTTGATACCGAATCTCTTTAACACCACAACCAAATCAGTAATTCAGTACAGACTGAGAACGCTGGGGTACCTGATATCGGACGGTCCGAGAAGACAGGTACCCTAAGAAGTCCGTTCTTATGACCTCACCCAACGACACTGGAAGAGGTCCCCTAGAAAGGTTGGATCCCTAACTTAGGTCCAGAGGACGTGACATCCGTCTAAGAAATGGTTGACTCGATGTTCCCTTCGGGGAATCTCTTTAATTCATTGACACATAAAGTGGAGTGAATTAGGAAGATTGTTAGATTACTTCGTATATAAACGTAAAACCTGTATTTGTCTCAGTCCCTACCATTTAATAAACGGGGTTCATTGAGAATGACCCTACCATCCGTGAGTTGAGTCCAGAATGATCATCCGTGAGTTGAGTCCAGAGTGATCACTTTCGCGTAAATGTTATGTTATCTTTCATCCTCGTGAATCTAAGTAACGGACTCACACACGTGTCTATTTATTGAGTTGTTTGTAAAGTGGAAGTATCCTACCTCCGTTCCTGATGAGAGACTTCTAAAATCCTGAAATCACGACCTTCCGACGTCAGGTACCCCAGCGACTCCCAGCTTGTACTGACTCGCTGAAATGAAAGTGAAAAGTGAAAGGACGTAACCTCTTCCTTTACCGTGGGGTGAGGTCACAAGAACGGACCTCTTACGGTCCCTGGCCCCTCGGACCACCCGACGGCAGAGACCCCAGCGTACCCCAGCCTGTGTTGACTTCACTGAATCGTCGTCGTCACGAAGGGACCACCGAGTCACCCATTTCTTGGGTGGACGGTTACGTCTTCTGCACTCTGTGCGCCCAAACTAGGACCCCAGCCGGTTTAGGGGACCTCTTCCTATACGGTTGGGTGAGGTCATAAGAACGGACCTGTTAAGTACCTGTCTCCTCGGGCCACCCGCTGCCAGGTGTCCCAGCGTTTCTCAGCCTGTCCTGACTCGTACATACGTGTGTGCCGCACCACGATTAAACATTATTTTTTTTAACGTAATCACTTGTATTAGTAAAACTATACTCACCAAAACGACTGACGGTACGACGAATGTCCGGTCCTGAGGAAGCACCTCCGGAGAAGACGTATACCTTTACTCGAACAATACTTTGATGTATGTGCAACACGGAAAACCACCGGTACGGTCGTGGTCAAGTTCAAAGTGTAGTAGAGGATGTCAACAAGTGGGACACACTGATGACAGAGAAATATCATTAATAGACACAATGTCACAGAAGTAGATTTTTCACCATTATTGTTAACACGGAGGAAGTGTCTCACCTCTAAGTAACCCAATTATATGTATATCACGAAGGTGAACCTTGCATCTTTCGTGAGGTATTTACTATCGACAATAATTGGTAACAATGCCAATAAACATAATTAATAACAATCTCACTAATGACACAAAAAGTGGTAAAAGAGTTTTCTTCAGTTATTTTTGACTTGAAATAAAGATTTTTATATCGTGTAAATCTTAAGGTTAATTACACAGTCTTGTAAAGTGCTTAGAAAACTCCACCTTACTCATTATGTAAATCTCAATCTAGTTTACGACTTAAGTAGAAAAAGAATTACTCCGAACATTTCGTCTTCTAAAGACCCTATCATAGTTTCTTCCTCTACGTACATCTAACGATTGTTATCAATTCTGGTTTTCTAGGTACCAACAGAACGTTTGGGTTGTCTCGGCTCGAAGATCATTGGAACGACCTCATCCGCTGTAGCTCCGTCTGTATGGTGTCTTTAGAGCAACGATTCAGACAATCAGTGAACCAACACAGGCTTAGAAACACTGGGTACCTGACATCGGGTAGTCCGAGGAGACAGGTATCTTAAAAGGACCGTTCTTATGGACTCACCCAACGGTAAAGGAGGAGGTCCCCTAGAAGGGTTGGGTCCCTAACTTGGACACGAAGGACATAACTTCCGTCTAAAAAATTGAGTAGCGATATAGATTTCGGTTTTTCTTTTCTTTCCTTTTCTTTTTTGGTACTTATCTTTAACAGATTATTTCAACACACCTTAACGACTAGTCGTTGTTAGTTCCTTTTCAGTACTTTGGATACCGTGAACGAAAGTACCGTTAGTAGTCAGGTGTCGAGTGACGTTCGGTGTATCTCTACTTTTCTTAAGTTTGTGTCCGTAACGAACGTAGCCTCGGACGTCACGAAGTATTTACAGCACACGACTCCTGTCTCTACTCCCCGACTTACTTTACGATCGACGGAGACCAACCCAATTTCCTGAAAAGTATCTATTCCAGGATACTTTTCGAAAGGATTAGACCCGTGGAAAGTAAGGACACAATTTGTTTGAGTGAGTCTAATATTTCTCGAAAGACTCTCCCAGACTACCTCAAAGTGGACCACTGTTCGGGTGAGGATCTTTTATAAACGTGACTAGTTGAGTATAGGGGTCTAGGAAGAGGACAAGAAGATAAATAATCGTTAATTCACTCGTAGACGGAGGGTTTAGTGTTGAATTAACTCTTAGACGTAGGTAGAAAAATCTCAACGTCTATTAAAGTGAACTCGTGTTCAAATAGAAACCCCCGTTTCGTGTGTCAATAGAAGAATTTGATTACGTAAAATGGTTTCGTCAACGGAGAGGAGATGTCTAAAACTAAAACACAAACTCCGTACCTTCGACACCTGGTTATTTAGAATGGTTTCTCCCAAAAGGAAAGTGTATTACGGAAATTTAATGTAAAATACACACATCGTCAACGATATTTCATATATAACGTCTTACGTTACAGGGTGTCATCTCAGTAGAGACTATGACGTAGAAGTCCTGTGTCGAAACAGACCCTATTCTTACATATGAAATGTCATATAAACCTAGAGATTCGGTTATGTCGAACATGTTTAACTCTCTAAAGATTGAGTCCATTAATTATCCAGATAGGGTGGGTACATTATTTCCATCAATGATTCTAAACCTCAGCCTACGGTTCGTGGTCCTACTTGTGAAGTAAATGGTTCCAGTAACTAGTCGACACTTCGAGGATCCCGATCCTGGACCCCGGGACTTTGTCAGACTTCTAAGTTCTTCTACCAAAAACGTGTACAACCTTCTATTGACCCCGAAGGGACCACCGAGTCTGTCACTTCTTAGACGGACGTCACACCCTCTGAACCCAAACTAACGACCCAACCCTTCTAAGGGACCTGTTCCTTTACCGTTGGGTGGGGTTATAACAACAGACCTCTTAAGGTACCTGTCTCCTTGGACCTCCCGATGTCAGGTACCCCAGCGTCTCAGTCTGTGCTGACTCGTTGTATGTGAAAATGAAAGTGAAGTTCGTCTGTTTTCGAGTCTTCGACCCCCTTTACATCCGACCTTCTGGGTCAACTCCTGACCCCACCTCTGTCCAGTCACGTTACGAAGTTCAATCTTTGTCCACTCGTTCGGTGTCACTTATATATTTGTTGTTAGTTGTGTCGGTCCCCTAATTACTAGCTTCCTCAGGTCCCTACCGACACTTCGGTGTATTTACGTGCGAACGTGAAAAGACCTTCCTCTCAGGAATTGCAAGTATGTAGAAGAGGTAAATCAGGTACTGGAGTTTTTTCAACGTGTAGTGACGACACTCCTATGTGTTTATGATTACCGTCTTGTTCCTTCCTACCAGTCTTTGACTCCGGTTGTTATTGACATCTTCCATTCTATTCTCTTAGTCGATTGGCCTCGTTCCGTGTCCCTTGTCCTCACCCTAGTACCCCCTTTGGGATACAAATTCGGTACTGGAAAATGTGTGAGAGACGAGACCATCCCTAGAATGTATCGACGACACCCGATCGTCCGTTACCCTCTTGTACTCATTTATTACTGTAGATTCATAGAGACGTCTCTCTCCACTCCAAACCTCTCAACATAAATGTCCCCTTATTTACTGTCTCCTTCATATCGTCTATTGTGACACTTCGTATTTAATTGGCACCGAACTTTGTTAGGAGAGACAAGTGCCAGCTCGAATACAGTTGAAGTAACTAAGCTTTGTAGGTTTCAGTGCACGGACTTGAATGATAGTGGTGGTGGTGGTCCCGAACTGAGAGGTGTCCAGATAGTCTTACACACTCTGTGTTGTCGAGGGTCCGAAACAAATGACGTGGGTCCCGTTCTAGAGGTTTTCTGGGCTACAGAAATAAATATACAGCACTCTTGTGTACCCTCTTTGTCCCTTAACCCTCTCTTTACACGGAACTACCGAATCGACACTTTATTCATTGTACAACCATTGTTTTACGTAAACCCAACGTCTACAGACAAAGACTCTACCCAAGTTTTGATCACTTAACAAGTATCACAAACATTCCCTTCTTTGACCATCGGTCACACCCAGTCTTCCTCCTCGCCCATGTTCCACGTCCTCCACCCCGAGGAGGATTAAACTTCCCGTTCACTGTCCACCACTTCCGACGAAAACTCATTAAGGGTGAACGAGGAAAATACCATCCCTCGAGCAAGAAAGAGACAGACAGAGAAAGAGGTCAAAAAACAACAGCAACAACATAAAGAAACCAGTCCAGGGAACGTAATAGTAAGATGGGTGTTGAATGACTCATACGATGGTCGATCACAACTTGAAATGAATTCACCCTGATTCCCCTATATCTTTAGTGTTTCAGAAACTCTTTTTCCCGTCTTAATATGGAGTGACAGAGGAGACCTAATTTAGATAAGTGATCTAAAAATAAGTTTGGATAGGGGTGGAAGAACCTTTTAGGTTAAAAATTTTTTTTACGAAGTCCCGGTAATAATCTTTCGTAGGTTTACCTTTGTCTTTACTCACTCACTATCCTCTCCTCTTACGGTAAATCTACTTTTGTTATCTCCTCACACATCGTCAGTATAAGTAGCACACACACACACACACACACACACAATCTCTCTCTTTCTCTGAATTTTTAAAATAAGACTCTTTATCGTTTTAGGTACGAAAACATACAATTTTTGGACGAAATAGTGAATTACGATTATTTTGTAATAGTCCTCCTCCAGTAACGTATTAATCTCTAATATCGTGGTACCTACGTATGCCCTACACTATCACTCCGGGGTCCATCGGAGTAGCGTCCTTTTCATACTATTAGGGGAGGCCGGATTACGGTCTTAAACCCCTGACATTACTTTACCTTTCAGAGTCCCTTGACCTGTTCACGGAGACGGTAGAAGACGAGACCTTAACGGACTGTCAAATCCGGAACCGCGATTGGTCAGACACATCCCCTGTCACCTGTCCTTTCTCTTGTAACGAAGATAATTTGGTAAATGAAAATTGTGCAAGACCGAAGTTTGAAGACCTACATTTTTTTCTTGAGTTATTTAATGGTTTTACTACTGTCTCTTTTTTTTATCATTGAAGAAAGAGAAGGTTGGTATTATTTTATTTGGTCGTTCTATGGGTTTCCGTCAAACAACCAGTCAACTCACTAGTCAGGCACGTTTCGGTTATATTAAAATCTCAGAATTTATGACTTAAATCTTTCGTACCTACCAGACGAGGACGTTTCACAAGGCACAATTTTAAGATAACCTGAAACACGAAAGGCGTAACGTTATGATTATCGACGGCAAATAACTTCCGGAGAACGCTCGGTCTTGACACTAGTCGTAAAGCATATACAATAAATATTAACAATATTATAGGGGTACTCAAACTCGTTTGAACCCCTCTATCACTTCCTGTCTCTTCGGACCGCACGACGTCAGGTACTCCAACGTTTCTCAACCTGTACTGAATCCTGGTCTGTTGTTATCAGGGTGTCCTCTCTATTACAATAGACGTATAATGTTCCTCTTTAACTCCTGTGACGCCTTTCAATTCGATACATCGGAATGTGTACCGATCATTCACCATCCTGGACGTAATCTTGGACAAAGATTTGGAGGACCCAACGGGGGAGAGAGGAGGATCATTTGACATCCGTTTAAACACGTAGTGATTTTCCAATCAAAATACACCACTAGGGTTATCCATTCAAGAAGGGAATTCATTAGAAATGTCCATTTAGCTCTAGAAATTTCGTAGATAGACATGTAAAGAAATTAAGAAAAAAACATAGAGATGAATTATCGTTTGGTCGTTTTATTTATTTATTTATTTATTTTCGGGTTTCCCTATAACTTTGACTTCTTGAATGTGTCAGTTGACAGGAGGTCAGGAAAGGTTTCCGAATTCTTTTACAAACACAAACTTCCCATCTTACAAAACGGACAATAGACCGTCCTTCATCTTATAGACAGGAACCGACGATGATTTAAAAGACCTATTAGTTTTGTAATAAAAAGATAGTCTTACCTTACAGCATGGTTTACCTCTGAGAAGACCCACGTTTTACTTCCTTCGGCTGGATGGTTCCGTTTGAACTTTTGTCTACGGTAGGTCTTTGCACTCGGAACTACTCAAGAGAAACTTGTGTACTGAACACGAAATTTTGTGTGTTCTTAACCCCGTCACCAAAGAATTCTGGATTCGTGTGTCTTTTTCCATCTGGACTAGGAAAACGTCTGGGTTCCTAGAGGGTTATCATAGAATATAAAGACCGAAGTCTCCACCAAGTTGTTTTAAGTTATGTAAATAATTACTCTTTAATTAATATGAGTCTACGTAAAGTACGGTTTACCACTAAGGAAGAGGTGACTGTTGACAATAGTTTAATAGACGGACTCCGATGGTTTAGGTCCTTCTCCATGACTGAAGAACACTTCTTTTACTAATAGAGGTAAGAAATAACGACGTAAGAAAAATTCAAGGGAAGGGACGTAGTCCTAAACTTAGTCGTACAGGAAGGAAAAACGGATCAAATTACTTTTAATTCAACAATCTCAATGGAAGGAAAACTCTGAGAGTTCATTCTATATTACGTTACAGTACTTATTCGACTAATCCAACCAAATCTACTTCACATCTTTACAGTCAGTCAAGTCAGCGAGTCAGCACAGGCTGAGAAACACTGGGACACCTGACGTCGTACGGTCCAGAGGGACAGGTAGTGGTTGAGGGTCTCGAATGAGTTTGAGTACAGTTAGCTCAGTCATACGGTGGGTTGGTACAGTAGGAGACAGTAGGGGAGGAGGAGGGCGGAAGTTAGAAAGGGTCGTGGTCCCAGAAAATTTACTCAGTCAAGAAACGTAGTCCCCCGGTTGCAAAACCTCGAAGTCGAAGTCGAGGTCAGGAACTAAAGGAAATCTTAAAGGACCAAACTAGAGGAACGTCAGGTTCCCTGAGAGTACTCAGAAGAGATTGTAGTGTTAAGTTTTCGTAGTTAGCAAATCACGAGTCGAAAGAAATCTCAGGTTGAGAGTGTAGGTATGTACTGATGACCTCTTTGGTATCGAAACTGATCTGACTGTAAACAACCGTTTCATTGTAGAGACAAAAAATTACACGACAGATCCAACCAGTATCCAAAAGAAGATTCCTCGTTCGTAGAAAATTAAAGTACCGACGTCAATGGTAGACGTCACTAAACCCTCGGGTTCTTTTATTTCAGACAGTGACAAAGGTAACAAAGAGGTAGGATAAACGGTACTTCACTACCCTGGTCTACGGTACTGGGAGCAAAAGACTTACAACTCGAAATTCGGTTGAAAAAGTGAGAGGAGAAAGTGAAAGTAGTTCTCCGAAAAATCAAGAAGAAGTGAAAGACGGTCATCCGACCACAGTAGACGTATAGACTCCAATAACTATAAAGAGGGTCGTTAGAACTAAGGTCGAACACGAAGTAGGTCGGGTCGTAAAGTGTACTACATCAGACGTATATTCAATTTATTCGTCTCACTGTTATATGTCGGAACTGCATGAGGAAAGGGTTAAACCTTGGTCAGACAACAAGGTACAGATCAAGATTGAGAACGAAGAACTGGACGTATGTTTAAAGAGTTCTCCGTCCAGTCCACCAGACCATAAGGGTAGAGAAAGTCTTAAAAGGTGTCAAAGAACACTAGGTATCTCAGCTTCCGAAACCGTATCAGTTATTTCGTCTTCATCTACAAAAAGACCTTGAGAGAACGAAAAAGTTACTAGGTCACCTACAACCGTTAAACTAGAGACCAAGGAGACGGAAAGGATTTAGGTCGAACTTGTAGATCTTCAAGTACCAAGTGTATGATAACTTCGGACCGAACCTCTTAAAACTCGTAATGAAATGATCGTACACTCTACTCACGTTAACATACCATCAAACTCGTACGAAACCTTAACGGTAAGAAACCCTAACCTTACTTTTGACTGGAAAAGGTAAGGACACCGGTGACGACTCAAAAGGTTTAAGCGACCATATAACTCACATGGTGAAATTGTCGTAATAGAAAATCCTAAACTTTATCGAGTTGACCTTAAGGTAGTGGAGGTGATCGAAACAAAGACTACAGGATTCCGGGTCAAAGGCCCTACAGACCGAGATCCACTCACTAGTATGGTAGTACTAATAGACCCAGTACTTCTAGAAAAAACATATCAAGAAGCCACATAAGAACGGTAGAGAAGAATTATAGAAGACGAAGACAATCCCGGCATGTTAAAGACAGGAAATAACACGGGTAGAAACGTACTTTACAGGGGAACCATAGAGATTATAAGAACTTCGATAGAGATCAGAAAGGGTAACATAACAAAAGGAGATAAAGAAACGTGACTAGTGACTCCTCCCGAAAGAATAGACAGGAACGATAATAAACCTTGAGACGTAAGTTTACCCATATAGAAAAGAAAAGAGGAAACGAAAAACGAAGACAACAAAAGTGTCGATAAACATTCCGGAGGAGGGTGTCGGTAAAACGGAAAGAAAAAGAACCCCTACCAGAACTAGTGACAGAGGACATGTTACAGTGCTTGGAGACAGGTATCAAGAAGCCCGTGAGACAGATAGTCTAGATTAGGGAACTTAGATGAACAATGAAGGTGACATATTAGTATTCCCTAAACTAAATCCAGTATGGACTTACCGGATCACCAAAAGGAATGAAAGAAGTTAAGTTCAGAGTTAAACCGTCATTTTCAAAGTACTAGACTCGGTGTCAGTCGAAGGTCAGAATAAAAACAACTGACATATCTCGAAGAAGTAGAAACCGACGTTTCTTATATTAGTTAAACTAAAACCATAACTGGTAAACCACTACAGGTTTTGCAAACCATAACAGACAAACCACTAAAGAGAACACAACAACCTTCTGCACAAACGATACTGGTCATGTAAGAGAACCGTTTTGAAATAATCGGAAACAGGACGAAGTAAGATATGGGGTTCCGGTTTAAACGGACAATGAGGTCCATAGAGAACTGAAGGATGAAAACGTAAGGTCAGGGGATATTACTTTTCCTGTAGACAAAACCCACAATCAAGATATTCCAGAATATACAGAAGTATCTTGACAAGTTGAAGTCGAAGAAGTCGTAATGACCAGTCCCTTATCTGAACCTAATGACTCTATAACTTACCGAATGGAACCTTTACTTGTCTCTAGTAAAACAGTAAAAACTCTAACGGAGGTTCATGATGTAAAGTCTGAGAAAACAACTGACACTACCGATGAGGGAAAGAAGATTCCCTAAGAACGGGTGTCGTCATCTATCTTACCGGTAGACTCAATTTAAGTGGGTAAGGACAGGTAAAATCAAACGACTAAGGATTTTGTAGTTACAAGTGAGAACGGTGGAGGGTAAACTAGTGAAGGTTAAACAGAACTAAGCTTCTCACCACGACGTTGACACACCGTGACCTTGCCACCGACGGACCACGACCTCCATGATACTCTTCTATGGGGCGTAGGTTCCCGTCTCTTCGGGGTCGTTCTACCATCCGTGACCTCACCACCGACACGCCGCGACCTTACTGAAACTCCTCTATGGGGTGTAGGTTCCCGTTTCCTCTTCGGGGTCGTTCTACCATCCTCCCCGCTTTAGTCCTGGGTCTCTGAGGTATCTCCGACTCTGTTGACACAAACTCACACAGGACTTCTCCATACCCAGTCGTCACCTGACGACGCCCCCACCCCGAGACCCCCGTCATCTGGGACCATACCGTATTCGGGAGAACCTCCTGCAACGGTAATTGGGGTGGTATCTCGACGGTCTTGAATGTGTCCTGACCCCTTTGTCCGAGACCTCTCGTCTCTGTCTTGGAACACACGTGGTCCTGCGACCTCTTTCCTCGTCACTGGGGTGTTCTCTGACTGGGTCTGAACGGGCACTCACAGGTCCTCAGAGGCCACCTCCGCACCCAACCGCCACCGGACGACGTCCCGACCTCCGTGACTCACGTCGTCCCACACGTACGCTGGGAAACTTCCTCCAACGGTAATAGAAGTAATGGAGGTGGTATCAAACCGGAGTCCAGTTTATTGTCCCTCCCTTATGTCGGGGCGGGTAACTGTCTTTTAACCTAATTTCTAAAAGACTCGTACGGGACCCGAAGGGACCATCGAGTCTTCAATTTCACACGTGGACGTTACGTCCTCTGGACCCAAGCTCTTGTCCTAGGTCAAAGGGGAAGTCAGTCAGAGAGGGTAGTCCTTCGAAGGTATTCGGAGAGTAGGAAGAGGTAGTCTCCCGTCTGTCTGACTTTTGGTATTAGTGTCCTTTGATTGGTTAGACTAATGTACCTGGTGTCGGAACAGATTGAGTCACTTTGATACTCGGTACGGCACATCCCGGTGGGTTCTACCTGTCCAGTACCACCTCTCAAGACTGTTTTGCACCCGGTGACCTCTTCCCTTACCGTTTGGTGAAGTCATAAGAACGGAACTCTTGGGGTACTTGTCATACTCTTGGGGTTTTTCTATCCTGTGACTTTCTACTTAAGGGGTCCAGCCATCCACGGGTTATACGATGACCTCTAGTCACCTCTTTATTGTGGTCTTTCTTACTTCCCTACCTCGGTTTCGTTTATGTTGTGGGTCAACACCTACATCTTTACTCCCCCTACATTTAGTATTCGTGATTTCTCAAAAGACCTCTCTGAGATAGGGTAGTAAAAGATTAGGGTTTAAGACCGAATAAAACACATTGTCAACGAACCAACTAAACTTACCCTTTGTTTCAACCGTCGTCTTTCCTCTCTCTATCTGTATGACGAACGACGAGTCACCTAATATTATACGAAGGAACGGAAGATTATTTTTACTTTCTTAGGAAACACAGGAAACACTGACCCGAATTTCCCCCTTTCCAAATACAAAACGTCAGTAAAGGTCCTTATCCTACTCTACCTCGGAAAAACGTTATACAAAGACTATCGGGTCTCGTTTTTAGAAAGAGGGACCCGAAGAGACGAAGAAGACTCACTACCCTCTTTTGTTTGGTAACGTGTTGTATCAAATTGGTTCAAATCTACTTTATATTAAAACCATCACTTTATATGTTGCTTTTGAAATCCCGGGTTGTCGGTCGTTTATATACCTTATTGAAAAGAAATTCCCTAAACTTGTGATACTCTCTACTTCGTTTATTATATTCAGCATAAAAGAAAAGTAGGGTGTACGTGTGATTCTCTGTATTCATTGGTGTGTGAGGACGGGCGGGTAGGATGAACGTGTGGACTTTGTAGAGTGGTCCACAATCTCAAAAAACCTCACTCACTTCCTAAAGCAAAAACTTCCTACAAACACGACACGAGTTTCGAGGAAATAGACATCAGAATCTCTGGAGTCGAAAACTCCAAAATAAAAGGTATTTAATGGGTGTCAAACATAGTGAGAAGAGAAAGGAATATCAATTTACGAAGGACAACTTAATAGACTAACGTAGGTAGTTCTTGTGCCAGATACAATAACTAGTGATTTATTACACTGTAGTGCGAATCCCTTATACTTTTTGAGTAAGTTTTGAGTCGTGTGTCTACGAGGGGGTATTATTTGTCAGAACTTTTATACAGTTCCGTATAGAAAGAAACAATCGAAGGAGAAGTGAGAGGAAGAATTACGAATCGTTTGTCTTTAACGGTCTTTTAATTCGTGCTCGGATACTTTCTGCAATAATTAAAGTCTTGACTCAACTTTCTTTTGGTTTGAATTTGATAAAATATGAAAACCGACTCTACTCTCGTGTAGTCAAGGATGTCAGGGGTTAAACCTCTTCCGTTACCGTAGGGTGAGGTCATGAGAACGGACCTTTTAGGGTACCTGTCTCCTCGGTCCACCCGACGTCAGGTACCCCAGTGCTTCTCAGCCTGTACTGACTCTCTGAAGTGAAAGTGAAAAGTGAAAGTACGTAACCTCTTCCTTTACCGTTGGGTGAGGTCACAAGAACGGACCTCTTAGGGTCCCTACCGCCTCGGACCACCCGACGGTAGAGACCCCAGCGTGTCTCAGCCTGTGCTGACTTCGCTGAATCGTAGTCGTCGTCGTCGCGAAATTCCTTCCACACCACGATTTTCGTCGTCTTTTGACGAAGTTAATTAAGATTAGTAGTGGTAGTAATTTGTTAAGATAAATCTCACGGTATAATCCATTGTCCCTCAGTTTTTGTTTATTATTCGTGACGAGAGGGATCTTGGGGTCACAACTATCGATTATCGTCTACCAAACTAAAATTGAGTCCCCGGTGTCTATTTTCCGAGGTAAGAACGAATGGTTAAGGGACTTGAGAGATCAAGGGACCATTTAAAGAAAGTGTGTGTGAGAATGTGAAAAAATAAAAAAAAAATTACCATTACAAACGTCCTTTTTAGGTGAGGTAACATTCCCCGTGTAATAAGACTCTCGTATCTAAAGGAGTGTTTATGGTCGTAGTGAAGGTCACGAGACATTATTCACTGACGTCGACAACGGTACCACTAAAAGTAAAATTTTTTATGACATAGGTGTGTTTCTGTCCGTTGTGTCGACAAAGGTCCTCCGTAGGATTTTGTACGGGTCTACCTTACTACGATGACGGAAATCGGTCTTACTCTCCCTGTACACATATTCAGGTTCTTCTTGATTTCTACCCCGACACCGACACGGGGCTATTCCCAAATAACCTCCCACTGAATCTCGACACTCTCAAGTTGAATGGGGGTCAAAGGGGTCCATCTATGAATCGTGGTCCAACAACAATAATTTTATTAAGAGAGGTCATCGACGGAATTTTTTCTGTAAGAGTAGGGGGTTTAGAGTTACGATGAGGGTCTCGTAAGGTCTTCGTTCGAGATGACTGTCGTGAGCGAGTCCTGAATGAATAGACTTCAAGGTACCTGGTGTGGTTACACAATAATTTTACGACGTTTCCTCAGTTACGTTACATAAAATTTAGTAAGGGGTTAAAGGTAAACCCCTCTGTCACGTCGGACAACGACAGGACCAGAAAGTTTTCCCTTTTATCAAACCAAAAGAGACACACCCCACGTCTTCCGTAGTTACTTCTGTTTATAATTTTTTTTGACCATGGACCCCTCAACGGTAACAGAAATTGTTACTGTAATACCAAGAGTTCCTCGTCCTGTGAAAACAAACAACAAAACAACGGAACTAAACGTACCGTTTGGTCTACGACTCTTACTACCCGACACGAATCAACGAGTCAGTACAGACTGAGAAACACCACGGTACCTGTCTTCGGGTAGTCTGAGGAAACAGGTACCCCTAAGAGGTCCCTCCTTATGACCTCACTCAACGGTAAAGGAGGAGATACCCTAGAAGGGTTGGGTCTCTAACTTAGGTCAAGAGGGTGTAACGTCCGACTAAGAAATGACTGACTCCGTGGTCCCTTACTACACTCATCGAAGTTATACAACCACCGGAACCCTGAAGGGACCAAGGTCACCAACTCTTAGTAGGAACGTTACGTTCCCTAAACCCACGCTAGGGCCCAGTCTAATTGATTCCAGGGTGAACGGGGACTTGTTGATTCGGACCCACGGTGTTCATGACTCGGGTACTCGGTGTTGATCTCTCAGGTACATAACGTTGCTTTCTAGGATTTCCTACGTTGATTCTAGGTTGTGTCGGCCTATTCATTTATGTAAATTTTTTACAACCGTCGGAGT
Source organism: Capra ibex (assembly GCA_006410555.1). Classification (NCBI taxonomy): domain Eukaryota; kingdom Metazoa; phylum Chordata; class Mammalia; order Artiodactyla; family Bovidae; genus Capra; species Capra ibex. The sequence goes on along the minus strand of SJYO01020080.1, from coordinate 102,985,245 downwards.
TAGGGAGTAAGATTTGTTTTAAGTTTGATCAACAGGGAAACATTTCGACTTCCCTCTCAAGAACGACAGTGTGTTCTGTCCTCACCCTAACTCGTCGTTTCACCCTTTTCTTTCAGATGGTATACGGAGTACCCTTTTCCCAGACTTTTCTTTAATATCAGGGTCAGAGTATGATACTGAATAGAGCATTTTTGTATCAATACAAAGACCTTAAGAGACATAGAATAGTTTGTTAGTCAATGTCGATAAAACAATAATAATTCTAGTAACTTAATATTCATAATAATATGCCATATTCATTGGTTTACGGGTCTTAGATTATTATTTTCCTAAAATGAACCTTTCGTGTTCACCAGAAAAATAAGACACTCCTCTCGGAAATAAACGTTTCTTTATTACCGACACGAATTGCAGACTTATTAGTCGTTAGAAACGCCACCATCACCAATAATTTGTATTCCAACTCTACACTGGGTGTTTATTAGGCGCCCTTCGAGACCCCGAAATACTCGATTTGTTAACGGACACAAACCAGGACCGAACCGTGACTGTGAGAGACACTGGATCGTTTTATGGTGAAGAAAGGAAACACGATGGCGTTACGTTTACTACAACTCCGACTGGTGTCTGATCCGAACCTCCGTTTTCTTAGGTTCAATGAAGCGACGACGACGATTCAGCGAAGTCAGCTCAAACCGAGACACGCTGGGGTGTCTACCGTCGGGTGGTCCGAGGTGGTAGGGGCCCTAAGAAGTCCGTTCTTGTGACCTCACCCAACGGTAAAGAAAGAGGTTACGTACTTTCACTTTTCACTTTCACTTCAACGAGTCATTCACAGGCTAAGAAGTACTGGGGTACCTGATGTCGGGTGGTCCGAGGAGACAGGTACCCTAAAAGGTCCGTTCTCATGACCTCACCCCACGGTAACGAAAGAGGCGTCACGGGACTTTATAAGTTACAGTAGGTATTATTTTATGTATTATTTTACCTTTATTTTGTTTGTTTGAGGATACCAAGGAACTCTGGACATTCTTTAGTTTTATAAAGTAAACAGAAGAGTAGTACAACGTTTCATCCTTTAGTCACCGAGAGAAGTAAGAAAAGAAAAAATTTTTTTGAGTCTTTAGTTTCCTTTACACCTCTTACTTCAGTGAGTAGGTCTCAAATCGTTCATTAGTTATTGACAAGGTTGATACCAAAAGAACCGAAGAATGGATATAAGGATCGGGACGAACGTCTATAAAACGACGAGACTTTTCATTGATTTTGACTCTGCAAAGGAGATCTGTCTAATCTTAAGAAATTCGTACGTTTTTTATTTGTTTTCATCTTGAGTAATTAAATAGTCTAAATTTATAATTGTAACCATTCAGTTAGGAATTACGATTATTTACAATAATCGAAAAATTATAATTACTCCATGTCTCCAACCACTGTAAGAACAAGGAGTCACCTAAACTCTCCTGACAGGGTTTTGAGTTGAGGGTCATTTAGTCTTTTTGACTAGTCATACTTTAGTGAGTACAACTGGTCGTTGGTACCTATTCTTTTCTTAGGCCTTTAATAAAGTATCAGTAACGCTCCTCGATTCCATTACTTTATACCCACTATGTCTTACAATTTATCTGGTCTTCCCACTGTATATATAAAAAAGAAAGAAAGAAAAAAAAAATGTTTACAAAAGTTTATGAAGTTTAGGAGAAAAAAAGTGACACGGGTCCCGACTCTCTTCTCTGGGTGACCCGACAGAAAGATCGAAAACCGTCCCGAACGACTTCTAGTCTTTTGTTATACCCCTCCTTCGAGACACACTAAATAGAATTGACCCATATTCTTTCGTTGCTAACCTCTACATTCACCTTTACTACGTTCATATAAATTAGTGTGTAAAGTAAAGGGAATCTGGACCCTTCGATCTCCCTCTGTCAGATTTATTAATATCATCCTTCCAATAGAAAGTTTTAAAGAAGAGAAATTAATTTAAGGTTATACTAATAAAGATAACCAAAAGTACGAATAAGTAAGTCGCTTATAAACGCCTCACGGATGATTCACGGACCGTGATAACATCTACTACCACTATACAGTCACTTATATTCGCTCTCCCCACCACACCCCTTCGTTTCTCTGTTATTTATACTTTTGGTTGTTAGTTAGAAAACTCTACCCTTTACTAGACAATGGGAGGGGTTTGTCTAAACTTTATTAAGTTTTAAATTTTAATATTTCACTGAAGTCTCTGTTATAGAATATACTCAAAGAAGCATAAGGTTACTTTACAAAACAGTACTTTCGAGGTAAAACATCTAAATCCCCAACTTTAATTCGTTTCAATTCACTGAGTCGGTTTAAGAAAATTTGTCGCTTGTAACGACCCCTTCCCCTACCCCCACCCTCCACTCCCGTTCTTATCCAACCTTCGGACCCTAACTGTACATGTGTAACGATATAATTTTTCTCTAATGGTTGTTCCTAGAGTCACAAAACTTCATTGGATTTACCCTTTTACTGTTTAGATTTGTCGTATAATTTTTCGTCTCTATAGTGAAACGGACTTTTACAGGCATCTCAATTTCGATACCAAAAAGGTCATCAGTATATGCTTGCACTCTCAGCCTGGTATTTCTTCCGACTCACGATTTCTTAACTACGAAAACTTAACACCGTGACCTCTTCTGAGAACTCTCAGGGATCCTGATGTTCCTCTAGTTTGGTCATTTAGGATTTCCTTTAGTTCGTGACTACGGCTTCGACTTCGAGGTTTTGAAACCGGCGGACTACGCTTTCCGGTTGAGAAACCTTTTCTGGGACTAGGACCCTTTTTAACTTCCGTTTTCCTCTTCTCCCACTGTCTCCTACTCTACCAAACTATCACAGTGACTGAGTTACCTGTACTCAAACTCGCTCGAGTCCCTCTACCACTTCCTCTCCCTTCCTACCACACGACATCGGGTACTCCAACGTTTCTCCGTCTGTACTGAATCACTGATTTGTTGTCGTTTCCCCTTTCTTAACCTTTTCTTATCTATGTACACACGTATCGACTTGGTGAAACGACATGTGGAATTTGATTGTGTTGTGACAATCAGTTGATACGGGGTGATATTGTCTTGTAAAAATTTATTTCTTTATTTCACTAGTTTGTTGTTTGTTTGTTTGTTTTTCTCACTTGTCCCTTCGGTCCCAAATTTAAGTCTTGTAGAAGAATTGTCGGATCCATCGAGTCGACCATCTCGTAGTCCGAAAATTAGACTCCCAGGTCCCAAGTACAGGGATAGGTCCGTGGTTTTTTATTTATTTGTTTTATTTAAGTCTTGTAGAAAGAAATTTTGAAGACGAGAAAATGACACGGTATCGTGAAGGTCCTAATTAAATTGTAAAACACATGGATACATGTCGGACCGTACGATGTCAGGTACCTGACCGTTTCTCAGCCTGTGCTGACTCACTGACTTGACTTGACTTGATATGTCAAAAGTTTCGCTTTCACTTTCAGTGAGTCAGCAAAGACTGAAACTCTGGGGTACCTGACATGTCAGGTACCTTAGGAGGTCCGGTCTTATGACCTCACCCATCGGAAAGGGAAGAGGTCCCTTAGAAGGGTTGGGTCCCTAGCCTGTAACGTCCTCCTAAGAAATGGTCGACTTGGTGTTCCCTTCGGGTCCTTATGACCTCACCCATCGGAAAGGGAAGAGGTCCCTTAGAAGGGTTGGGTCCCTAGCCTGTAACGTCCTCCTAAGAAATGGTCGACTTGGTGTTCCCTTCGGGTCCTTATGACCTCACCCATCGGAAAGGGAAGAGGTCCCCTAAAAGGACTGGGTCTTTAGCTTGACCCCAGAGGACGTAACGTCCACCTAAGAAATGGTTGACTCGATCGTTGTTAAGAGGTTTCAGTACATAAATTGGAAAGGTGAGACATAACGATTAAATGTCGTACCACCTAATTGGTGACGAAAGTTTAAAGTGACACTTCCCTCGTCCCAATAACGGTCTGGGAGACCCAAACTGTCATTGAAAACGATGGGATCTCCGTCACTAAATTACTTCATGTTATCGAATGTCCTGACCACAGGAATGTCACTTAAACGACCCCTACCGTCCACCCCCTACACCCCCACCCCTATTCTCCGACACGCACCGTGTGTGTTGTGGTACCAATGTATACTGTGGGACCCCTCAGTGACTACGAAAAGAAACGGAAACAGCGGAGTGAACATTCTTTCCCTACTATTAATGTAATCAAATGGATGAATAGAATCCCAACAGTATCCTTAGTATAACATGTTATCTACATCCTTCTGAAGCACTTACCACTTCACATTAATAGTGTCTTTCTTAGGAGATTTAGTCGACAGACTACCTACTGTACATCGATCTGATCCGAAGAATGATAAAGGTGAGTTCTCCTGGATTCACAAGACGACCTTAAACCTCGGTCACGGTACCACACTCGTTTTGAAGTCGATTGTCTGGTCCACAAGATTAAGGTCCAAGAGTTCGGGTCTCCGGACGTTTCGTGTGGAAATAACTCGGACAATAGATCGACAGTAAATTTCAGTAGGTCTTCCTTCTGGCCAAGACGTATAAAACTTTTCGCGGACTTGAGCTACCTTCCACAGGTGCACAAACGTGTTTTCGTGACAAGGGGGACATCTGAAAAGACCCCCTAGACGTCTAAGAAGACCGTCTTAGGGGTAACCAAAGTTCTGGGAGGAGGGTGTAGGGGTGACGAGGGTGTAAGTAGGGGTGGGGATCGGAGGGTCTTGGAGATAATGGTAGGGAGACTGGGGAGTGGGACGGGACTGATTCTGAACTCCGGGACGACCCCTTTAAAAGACCTCTTGAAGAGGAGATAATGTAAAAGTTGGATATCTTTTGTCAAAAGAGTACAAGAGAAAGAATAAATAAATTTTTTAAAAGGTGTTATGGAAAGAAGTTAAAAATTTTTGAATAATGAGGACGTCCAAAATAAACAGGAATTACGATAGTATATTTTTTTAATTTAAACGACAACATAATAAACTACAAAGTTTCACCGACTCTCAACCCCTCCGGACAACCTACTCAAACGAAACTTTTGAGTGACCAAATAAGTAATACTCTGGTCGACGTGCATCGGCCGGGGCGTCGGTGTCCGGAGGAAGGACACGCACGGGGACTGGGACGATCTCCGGGACCGAGTCTGGGTTCCCGAGATCCAGTTGTGGAGAGTTCTAGTGTTGCCACTCTAGAATCGATGTCAGACGGGGGACTCTTCAAAAAGAACCACTGCTTTCGTGGTCCAGTCAACAAGGTTTGTAAGTAATCGAGGGAAATTTCCCTTAAATTCGTTAAAAAAATAGGAAATCTTTAAGAATTATGAATTCATGTAATTGAAATTGAGATAAATTATGATCGTAAACACACGGAAAACTAATTATAAAGTAAGTAAAAATTACCGAATTATTTAGGAAAATTTTCCGATTTCCTTTATGTGCGTATCCACCCCGTTAAGACGTACATCAGATTTCATTCTCTCGGATTAGAGAAAAAGGGACCGACTTATATTGGCTACGAATCGAGACATTATAACACATTTAATGAATTAGAAAGACATATTATCCCTACCATTCTCATGGACCGAAAGAGGTTTCTTCAGGGAAAGTGTCAAATTCTACCAAGGGAAGAAATCGAGAGAGGGGTTCCTGGTAAATTCTACGTCAGGATGATTTTTAGTTCGTACACTTTATCGTAAAGATTCTGAACTCCGACTCTTACGAACACTGGTGTGCACTCGAATTCCCAAAATTTCGGTTCTCAAAAGAAGGTATAAAATACTCGTCTTTGGATACACGTCGAGAACATTCAGTAATTTGTATTAGTCGATAGAAAGTACCTTTGACAACCAGAATAGTGACGTTCCCACCCTTTCTTATGAGTGTAGTCCAGATATGTAAAGATGGGACATGTTCCACTTAAACAGAGGACCCTGACCTTCATATGTGTGCACACGTACGAGTCAACACAGGATCAGAAACACTGGGGTCCCTGACATCGGGTGGTCCGAGGAGACAGGTACCCTAAAGGGTCTGTTCTGATGACCTCACCCGAAGGTAAGGGTAGAGGTCCCCTAGAAGAGTTGGGTCCCTATTTTGGACACAGAGGACGAAACCGTCCGTTTAAGAAGTGGTGACTCGGTGGACTCTTCGGGTTTCTTCATATATACAGAGAGTAATTAGTTGTTTATTTATAACTGAACGTTGGTGTCCTCAGTTGAAACTTACCAGAAGTAAGTGATGAATGTTCACTAGTGTAGACTCTACGCTCTTCCTGGTAGATTTCATGTACTCTTGGTTCGTAGGAACCAACGGCACCGTCGGTAGGAAACTCGGTAGGAACTGGGAACCATGGCTGTGGGAACACATCAGGGGAGAGTGTGGCATGGTTGTGACCAGACACACTAGTTATCTTCACTATCAGGGGAGAGTGTGACATGGTTGCGACCAGACACACTAGTTATCTTCACTATCATGTAGGACAGACTCTAATCTAAATTTGTCAATGGTGCCGGAGGTAAAACCAACGAAAAAGAAAGAGAGTGTACGTAATACAGTATTAGAAAGTCAGAAAGAGAATCTATCGAGATACTTCCCCTTCAATTCAGTACTGGTCGGGATACCTCCTCTTGCACACCGCACCTTCAATTTGTCGATACACTCACTCGAAATTCACCTAGAAAATCAGGATCAACTCAGGAGTCTCTGAAGACACGACCGGTTGTCGAATTGACGTTTCAGTACTTTGGAACTTGGTCTCCCAGAGTCACCTGGGAGTCCCTGTCACTCTACTTACGAACGGTATAGTTCGTTGTTTCAACAACCCATTAAACGATGGGTCGTTACCTATTAACTATCAATGAATTCCAGATTGAACCAAAGTGTAGTCTGGTAGTCCTTTGCTGAAATTTCTTGATAATATATTATCGTCACCGAAATACATCAATCCCTAATGACGAAATGAAAATCGAAAACATCAACCGTCTAAAAATTTTCCAGTTAAACTTCCTATTAAAACACAGAAAGTATTCTGATGTTAGTTCTTGTAACAGATAATACAGTGGGATACGGGATGAAAAGTGTAAAGTCATTGTTATGACCGTCTATTAAACACATAAAAGAAATCGACCGAACCTCTTGACACATTTGACTATATGAAGGGAAACGTGAGACAACGGTCCTCCGAGACTTGTTTCAAATCACGGTTTAATTCATAGATTTATACCCGAGGGGTCCACCACGCCACCATTTTTTAGGAGGACGGTTACGTCCTCTACGTCCAAACTAGGGACCCATCCCTTCTATGGGACCTCTTCCCTTACCGTTGGGTGAGGTCATAAGAACGGACCCTTTAGGGTATCTGTCTATTCGGACCACTCGATGTCAGGAACCCCAGCGTTTTTCAGCCTATACTGATTCGTACATACGTGATTCATAGATTAACCACGGTCTATGAGTAGAAGAACAAATTCTCTCCAGAATAGAAAATGAATAATGGGAAAAACTTTCATTTACAAGGAATCAGGGTGTTTGATTGAGTTCAGGAAACACCTATATTAATTCCGATTAAGTTCTATGATACTCAAACAACTCATTAGCAATCCACGTTTCGTCCCATCGTCCGGGATCTTTATGTTTCTACTTCTTCTGTTCTTCATTTCGAAGGAAAATTCCTCGAGTTTTAGATCATAACTTGTTAATGTGCCTCTCGGTCAGTATTTTGGTCGACTGTCAGGACAAGTAACGTCCCACTTATTTCGTCCTACTTTCACAACCCCTCTCTTTTTACTAGGGACTGAACCCTGTTTTGGTTTTGACCTGGGTTGCTTCTCCCTCTCCGACCGTGATGATGAGTCCCTTTTGTTCTTAGTAGATCCTAAAGGGAACACCAGGTCACCGGATACGTCCCCCGTACTTAAACTAGGGACCAGGTCCTCTAAGGTGTGCGACTCCTCCGTTGATTCCGAGACTCGACGTTAGTGACTCGGGTCCGGGAAATCGGACTCGAGGTATTGTTCTCTTTGGTGACGAAACTCCTCGAACTCGTAGTGTTGATCTCTCATTCGGGGTACGGGGTGTCGACCTCTCATTGCGGACGAGTGGTGTTGATCTGTTTCGGACACGTGTCGTTACTTCTGGGTCCCGCCGGTTTTTATTTATTTAGTTATTTTCTTAATAAATTTGTTCTCAGTAGAACCAATACCACTCTTCGAAACACACCGAGTTCATCCCCACTTTACTTTCACCTCCACATACCCCATGTTCACTTTTGTTCATTATACGAAGACTGATGGACCCTTGTGTCAAATGTCCCTTCTCTACCGTTATGTTATTTCCGGTAAAAAAGGTGTACTCACGACTAGTTTAATTATTTATCGATTGGATGTTCCCTTATTATTTCGATAAATTATTGTCAATTGTCGTGAGGGTGAGTCGACATTATTACGACTTAAGAACGTGTTGATCTTTCTTTCTTATTAAATTTTAATCTTTGTACAGGTTAAGAATAATTAATAGGTGTCTAAGATAGTACAAAGGTTTTTCCCCGGACGACCAAATTCGTTCTCAATCTCTCTTAAGACCTCCGGAACGAAGGTCATTTTGGTGCTTTGGAGTGTTTCTATGTTTACGTGGTTATGTTTCGTTTTTACTTTCGGAAAAGACGAGAAAAGACAACCAGATTTGGTGTAACCTTGGGTGACACAAATGTAAATAATGTTAGTCATCATACAAAAGAAATGTTCTGGAGCCTAATGAGGGGGTTTATTTATGCGAAGGGAATCTGACTCAGTTTTCTCGTCTAACAGTAAGACTGGAATCACTCAGTTTCACGGATTTACGATTTCGTAAGTGGTTGATTGGTCTAAGTAGTCGGGAAACGTATAAATAATCCTCGACTTACCATTCAATAAACTACCGTGAGGTGTTTAAAAACATGAAGAAATCTGGTCTTCGATGTTCGAGTCCAGGGTCGTTCCGGTGTGGATATTGCATTTCCTGGATCGACAGACACCTTTACTCCCGGTCCCTACTCTTGAGGGACAAAAGTCAACACTGTGTCCGTACGAAAAGACCAATAAAAATTAACAGACACTGTCTGTAACTTTTAGAGTTGGTAATACATTTTAACCGATTAAAAATTTACAATCTTTACTTTTGTTTTAAAACTTGTGACACACCTGACTTGTTTTACACAGACACCTGACTTGTTTTGGGTATTGAGTACCCAATACTGGTCATCTTGTACACAAACGTTGAAGTCGAAATCCTTTAGTATAATCGTCTACAATAGAAACCGTGTATAATTCTTTAACAAGTCTTTGGTGAAAATTCTACACGTAAACAAAAGTTACCGAGATACTGTAGCGGATCACGACTGTCCTCCTGTGTCGTCACAATTCCTTCAATTCACAGGAGTCCTTCAACAATTATCCACCAAGTACGTAGGTCGTCTTACTTTGAATATATCTCAGGGAAGGACATAATCACGTATATTCAAATATGCACTTAATATTGTCGAAGAACTTGAGTACCGACTTACGTTTTATTTTTTTACCTTTAAAGGTTCTCATTCTTTGTTTTCCTTTTGACTTGCGTTCTTATTCGGGGTGAACTACGGTGATTTTTTTTTGTTGTTTTGTTTTGGGAGTGGTTTCTGTTTAAACACACGAAGTAAATTGACTGGACTTTCTCTTAAGTTTGGTTATAGGAAGTGAAAAGTAAGATTGAAACAAATTATTTTTCTAAATTTTTATATATGTATCAAATCTTTCTCGTTGGTGACACTTCCTCTTCGTCCTTTTTTTAATTTTTCCCTCTCGAACTTGGTTTTCTTTGTCTTTGTCGTCGTGTCAGACTTTATAGGAGAATTTGTCGATATAAATTTTATTAATTATTATGTAATTATATATATTGTATTACTTTTATGTATCGGTTAAAATTTTTCTTTGTTTGGTTTTAGATGTTTCATTTACGATTGACGAGTCAGTAAAGGATGAGAAACACTGTGGTGACTGACATTGGGTGGTCTGAGGAGACAGGTACCCTAAAAGATCCGTTCTTATGACCTCACCCAACGGTAAAGGAAGAGGTCCCCTAGAAGGACTGGGTCCCTGACTTGGGTCCAGAAGGGGTTACGTCCGTCTAAGCTATGACAGACTCGGTGATACCGATTCAGCGAAGTCAGCACAGACTGAGATACGTTGGGGTATCTGCCGTCGGGTGATCCAAGGAGACAGGGACCCTAAGAGGTCCGTTCTTATGACCGTTTTGAGTCGACTATGTCAAGTTTTATCTTAATCTCTTGTCCTAGACTCAGTTAGTAAGTTTATTATATTTTTCCCTTTTTTTATTTATTATTCTGTGTACGTCTTATTTGACTTTTCTAGGTTGTCTATAGATTATTGTCAAAATTTTCTTTCTTTTCTCTGTTCCCTCTCTGATGGAATATCCTCTAAAAAATATTTTAACCTATTAGTATAATTCAAGACTCACCTTATTTGATTTTAATTACGTGTGTAAGTCTTTTGATTCTAGTACCGTAGACCAGGGTAATGAAGTACCGTTTATTTACCCCTTTGTGACCTTTGTCACTCTCTGGAATAAAAACCCCCGAGGTTTTAGTGACGTCTACGACTAACGTCGGTACTTTAATTTTCTACGAACGAGGAACCTTCTTTTCCATACTGGTTGGATCTCTCGTATAATTTTTCGTCTTTGTAATGAAACGATTGTTTCCAGGTAGATCAGTTTCGATACTAAAAAGGTCATCAGTACATACCTACACTCTCAACCTGATATTTCTTTCGACTCCCGGCTTCTTGATTACGAAAACTTGACACCACAACCTCTTCTGAGAACTCTCAGGGAACCTGTCGTTCCTCTAGTTTGGTCAGTTAGAATTTCCTTTAACTAGGACTTATAAGTAACTTTCCTGACTACGACTTCGACTTTGAGGTTATGAAACCGGTGGACTACCCTTCTTGACTGAGTAACCTTTTCGGGGACTACGACCCTTTCTAACTTCCGTCCTCCTCTTTCCCTGTTGTCTCCTACTCTACCAACCTACCGTAGTGACTGAGCTACCTGTACTCAAACTCGTTCGAGACCCGCAACCACTACCTGTCCCTTCGCACCGTACGACGTCAGGTACCTCAACGTTTCTTAGTCTGTGCTGACTCGCTGACTTGACATGACTTACGTGTGAATCTATACGACATCACTTTGCCGTGTTAATGTTATGTATCTTTCTTTTGGTTTTAGTTGGTCTTTCTTTTCTGTCCAATCGAAATTTTTACTATTACCAACGTCTCATATAAAAACTAGTTATCGTTGTTTCAAGTTTTATGTCAAAAGATTATACAGGTTTCAAGACTCCCTTTTATAAACAGTTGAAACTTAAAATACCGATCTATTTGATATGAAGTTTTCACTCTTGGTTCATTTCTTTTTAAATTCGGTTTCTGATTATTAAATGACCATTTAATGGTGATGACTCTATTAAACGGTTTTTAGAGTACGGAAATCATTTTATTAGTAATGTACTTTTCAAAATCTTTTTTCTTTCGACCTGTGTCTTCTTTCTCGTCCAAACACTTCGTTACAATTAATTTCTTTGATCATTTACATTCTGTTTGGTTTTATTTGTAATTAACATTGTTGTTATTAATAAACCAATTTTTACTCCACCTTAATTTTATTATTTATTAATTAGTGTACTTACTACCTTCCTCATTCTTCGCAATTTCGTAAAAGTAAAAAACCCACAATAGATCCTACAACGATCTCTATAAATAAACAAAACCTGAAACAATTAATGTCTACGATACACTTAATATATAAATTTTAAATTCCTATTGCTGTTTCCGTTGTTTTCTTTGACTTTACTCAGTGAAGTGTGTCTTCTTATTTTTATATTTTCTCTGTATCCAGTAAGTTATTAGGTTTACTTTCGTCTTTTCCTCTTTTATCCTTCATAACTTTTCACAAATGTAGTTTTCATGTTTCATTCCATATACACATGTACGTGGACACGCATGTTTGTCTCTACTTTTACTGTACGAGATAATCGGACAAAGTGGTACATCTATATATATATATAAAACATACATTATTATATATCATTTGACATATAGTATATTACACATTATATACATAATATATAATGTAATTATAATATGTATATTAAGAGTGTACTCATGTTTCTATGTGTGTGTGTGTGTTTATAAAATTAAAACATTACCGTTTTTCTACCGTTGTTGAATTTCCGGGAAACTATCCTTTTATATGTTTACAATTATATAAATATAGTACTTGATAATGACTCATCAATTATACTCACCTAATATGGGTCTTAATACTTATACCTATTTAGTATCTTTTTTCTACTACCGTTCACCTTTCTCGTTCAAAATTTTCTTATTGTGTCGTCTGTAGTACTAATCGGTGAGTTCTCAATTGTCAGGGGGAAAAAGGGTCACTGAAAAAGATTTCTTCGACTTTTCACTTTTATAAGCTATGAAACGGAAGAAAACGTCGTTTTCCATATAGTCAAGATCGTTTACTCTACTTACTTTAAGAGAGACCCACAAAAAAGAAAGGATTTATTGTACTGTTCCGAATCTTTCTTTTTCCAAAACTCACACGGAAAGGAGAAACAAGGGGGACCTTATACTTGACGCCAAAGTATCTGTTGATCGGTCGTCCGGTTCTCGAGGGGTCCCAGCCACGTCTCATACTGTGTATTGCAGTGACAGGAGAGACTGCTGCGGCGACTCGGTGACCTAGTCTTGTCCTGGGGGAAAGGAAGCTAAAGAACAAAACACTCTGTTTAGTGTGAGTTAAGAAATCATAGGATATCGCATAAAAAGACAATGAACGACGACTTGTGTTGGATTAACTTTATTTATTCATGTCATTTTATGATAAAAACATTTAAAAATGTATTTTACATGTCTTTACACAATATATTACCTATGTCTATGTATGTCTGTATCCTGTATTAATTCTCTACCAACTCTTCCTGTTCGTTACTGAAATCCCATCGTCGATGGAAGTCCCTCTTCCCTTTACCCCTTCCTTCTCTTAACCTTCCTTTTCTGATTTGTCATCAATATAAAAACTAAGGAATTTTTTCTCAGAATTCCATTTTAGTTAGAACACCCTTTTTTAGACTCATTGTCCATGTAAAAAAAGACGTATACAGATACATCGATTTAGTGAAATATATAAAAAGAGATTTTGTTTACACTTTAGTACAGTTAAAAGATCATTAGATACTATCTTGTACAAGACAATACAGATAACATACACCACAATATATTGAAGGAATAGGTTGGATAAAGGTGTGAGGGTACTCAATTTCATTCCTACTTCTATTCAGATAAAAGTTAGTTAGACAAGTCCAAGGCTAAACGAGGTTGACATCATTTACTGGATTCTCTTGTCTATAGACCCTTTGAAAGTACGACGTTGTCTGACTCATTTATTTTTAACACCTCTCACAAGGTTCTTCATTCTTTCGTACTACTGACCGTCGACCTCAGTCACATTCGTTTTTATATCCTATTAGTGTTCGGACTTCTTAAGAGTCTAGTACCCGGTTAAACGATATCCCGTTCGGTCGAATCTTAGTTATAAAAAAGTTAATGTAAATTTGTGACAAAGTGTTAGATCATAAACCTGTCGTTCAATCGTCACAACATCAATAATTAAAAATTGTTTTAAAACCGACATACTTTATACATAAGAGTATCCCTTTTTTACTTTTTTTTAAGTCTCACGTCTCCCATATTATATTTTTCACTTTCTGAGGGAGAGGTCCGAGAATTAAGTGTGAGGGACTTCATGATAATTATAAAGAAGACGAAGATCTTGAAAATACGTACCTAATCATTTATATATTGAGAGTAAAAAATCTTATTTATACTTTATTATAGTATACATAATAAGTCATTTAACGAAAGATTGAATTTCATTATATAACTTATAGAAGGTTTAATCGAGTATATATTGATAGAGTAAGAAAACCTGTCACCGTTTATAAGATACTTCAATAGTGTAGATAATTTCGTTAAGATATAACCATCTGTAAATCCAAAAAATTAATAAACAAAAATGTTTATTACAACATATTCATAGGAGAAAAGGGATGTCTATACGGTGAAAATAGTATAGGTTTTAAGGATGTTAACAAACACACCTAAAAAGATTGAGATCCGAAGGTATTTCGACGGTCGAAAAAGGAAGTGTGGTGGTTTGTAACTACCGATCTCAGAGTATTATGTAAATCATAGACCATCTTGAATATGGACTCACAATGGGTCCTGAAAGTCTTAAAAGGAACTTACAAATAAAAAGGTCTATTCTAAATCGTAGTAAGATGATTCAAATTGTATAGGTCAGACAAAGAGACTCGTCAGTCGGTAATAGTGTGTGAGGTGGACATCTCCTAAATGACTCCTTTAACTCCGTCCCTCCAAGACCTGACCCCTGTCATCCGTGTCTCCTCCTTCTCACCCTATGTCTTGACTTATCTCCACCCCATTTATCTTCGGTATGCTATTTGACACTCTCGGGAATCTAGGAAATGGTACTCCATGAGGGTCGTACTACCATTAGATGAATATGGAGACTAATCTCCCTGATAACCTCTTCCATTACCGTCGGGTGAGTCATGAGAACGGACCTTTTAGGGTACCTGTCTCCTCGGACCATCCGACGTCAGGTACCCCAACGATTCACAGTCTGTGCTGACTCGCTGAAGTGAAAGTGAAAGGTGAAAGTGAAAAGTGAAAGTACGTAACCTCTTCCTTTACTGTTCGGTGAGGTCACAAGAACGGACCTCTTAGGGTCCCTGCCGCCTCGGACCACCCGACGACAGTTACCCCAGCGTGTCTCAGCCTGTGCTGACTTCACTGAATCGTCGTCGTCTCCCTGATAAACATCCACGAGTGATTAAGTGTCCATGAATCTAAACCTCGACGGGGGTTTATTTCCGGTCTAAGGGTTAATGGGATGTTATTCTGAGTGGTCAACTGTCAGATCTGAACAAAGATCGGGTATAGGACCCGGAATTAGAAGGTTTTGGATAATAATCATAAGACTCCGTTCACTTTTATAACGTAAGTACTTTGTTCTTATCCTGGGATCTTTTTCTTTGTTAGTTTTTGTTCTTTCCCGAAAATCTTTCTTTTTATGTTCTCGGTTTTACTTTTAAGGTTTTAACCTTGTATTTCAACTCGTTTAGAGGAACTTATTTACGTTCACCTCTCTCAGGATTTTCTCATCCACGAATTTGTCCAAAACTACGAAGTCTCTTCTTCCGGTTTAAGAACATTTCATGTCGAACCTATCTTGGTTTTCCTTTCCACTCCGTCCGAACAACTCAGTCACCCTACCTTCAGTCAAATGTCCCCAATTCCTCCCGAAACTCTTTCATCTCATCATGTTTAGTACACGAGCACAACCACAGCGTTCCTTCTTCTTTTTATGTAAGTGTCATTTTCATGTATCTCTGTTCGTTTTCATGACGAATTCCTTCCCCTTTATTCCCGTATCGAATTTCTTTTATTATTTCCTCTACTATGTCTTGTTCACTATTTGTTTTATCTCCTTCTATACTCGAATCTCTATTTCAGAATTTTACCTGTGTTTGCCTACTCTTAGGTTCACTTCTGTCAATGAGATCGTTCTTCCCACCAAATAGACTATGATTGCTTTTCTAATTCTTCTGAAACCCTAACTGTACCCCAGCGTTTCTCAGCCTGTGCTGACTCGCTGACTTGACTTGACTTGACTTGACTTGTGATAACTATGATACATATTTTATTGATTACCCTTGGATGACATATCGTGTCGTTTGAGATGAGTCACGAAACACCACTGGATTTACCCTTCTGTTAGGTTTTTTCTCCCCTACATACTTATATATATTTCGAAGGGTCCGCCACGTCACCATTTCTTAGACAGACGGTTGCTTCCTCTGTCCTCTCTGCGACCAATCCAGGGACCCAGCCCTTCTAGGGGATCTCCTCTGTACCGTTGGGAGAGGTCATAGGAACAGACCTTTTAGGGTTCCTGTCTCCTCGGACCGTCCGATGTCAGGTACCCCAACGTTTCTCAACTTGTATTGACTCTTGTGTGTATACATATACATATCGACTAAGTGAAACGACATGTCGTCTTTGTTTGTGTTGTAAGATTTGGTTGATATGAGGTTTTAAGAAAAAATTTTTCCATAACGGTTAAAGTTTCTCGTCCTTTTTTTTTTAATTTTTTTTTCTATTTCAATCCTTTCTACCATACAATTTCAGACCAACTAACACATTTTCAGTTAAATATTCGTTACTGAACCCATAATGATATTCAGTTAAGGACTTCTTTAAGTCTTCCTCCCCCTTTCTTAGTCTCCGAATTCCTCGTATCTTATCTAGACTTTGTACAATTTACCGTCTTGTGAACCCCGAGTCCTACTTAGTGAGAGACTTAGGAGTACTCTCTGTCTATGTGTGAACGTCATTCTGAAATTACCCTGGGTTATTTCCACTAACCTGTATCAAGTGTTCTTTAAACAATGTATTCTATCAAGTCAGTTTTCTTACTTGACGACTTTTATTATTAGTTTTTGTGTACAAAAATGGGTGTTTATCCATTGGACCCACGAGGAAGTCGAATAAAATAGTACAAAACAAAAATTTATAAAAACAGTTAAAGGTCTTATAAAAAAGAAAAAGGAATTCAAAAGTTATAGATAAAAATAGTAATAATAACATGGATAAACATTATCTTTTTAAATCGTTTTGTGTGTGTGTGAGTGTTTATTTCGATTATAGGTTGTTATCTGCTGAACAATTCGTAAGAGTTTGTGATTCATACCATATTATAGTAAAGACTTATTCCATATAGACATATACAAAACGTAGACATACTCGTTTCTTTACCATATAAATGTTATCACCAACAGAGATTCATCCAACCTAGTACCACCCCCAAGGTACGTATAGAAAAACAAAGAGACGTTAAATACTAGACATAGATGCCATGTATTTAATAAAAATAGATATCTACTTTTCTTTATTTTTGTGTTTTTTCCTTTTCATGATTTCAGAAAATCTGACGGAAAATCCATGAAAGGAAATTAAATATTTTAACCTCAATTAAGAATCAGTTCACATAGATGAGTCGCACTCCGGACAAGACACCAAAGGAATATATGACGGAGTACGGAAAATGTGTTTTTCGATATTTCAGTACTATCTGACTTCCCTTTATAAGAAAAAGGAAAAAAATGGGAGTTAGGTAATTTTTGAAAAAGTTTGTTAATACCGTCCGTATTGGGGGTTGATAACTTAAAAATCCAATAAAAAGTTACATTATGTATATAAAATTGTAAATCAAGGGGGCATAAGACCCTCTACCCCACCACACCCTCACTTCTTTCCACCTTCTTTGTCGTTTTTTATTTTTCTTTATTAGTCTCCTCTTGTTTCCTGACATTTTGACTAGATCCCGTGAAGTTTTTAGTTCGACGATGTTAATTTTTTTTTCCTTATAAGTAAATGCCTTTTTATGATAACATAAGTTTTCTAGTCGAATAAAGATCGGTCAACCAGAAATTTTATCAAAATTTAACCTAGGACAGAACGTTCTACTGTTCCTTCACAGGATCCCGACCCTCGTATTCATTTATGACTGACCCAACTAAGTCTCACCTAGACCCAACCTTTTTCGTTCTCCAATTCCTGTTGTTATAATGTCTCCAGCTGTACTTGGTTAACCTCTATTCGTCCCTTATGAAAATTCAGTTTCGAAGGTCAACTAGTAGTCACAACGTACGGCCGATTCAACGATCAGCACAAGATGAGAAACGGTAGGATTCCTGACATCGGGTGGTCCGAGGAGACAGATACCCTAAGAGGTCCGTTTTTATGACCTCACCAACGACACGGGAGGAGGTCCCCTAGAAAACCTGGGTCCCTAACTTGGAATCAGACAGAGGACATAATCGTCAGGCCAAGAGATGGTGATCGTGGTGGACCCTTCGGGTAGTTACAATCTTCGTAGATTTTCTGTCCATTACTCACGACCTGAGGTGGGGTTTGTCGTAGGGTCGGACGGGGTGCACCCCACGTAGCGACGTCTCAATGTGACCGTAAGAGAGATCCGTGTCTATCACTACCGGTGACCATCGCGTTCGAACTTCTCTCCACCCATCGTGACACATATCGTCGTATCGATAATTTGAAACGTAAAAGTCGGACAAAGTTCCAGAGTTTGGGACTTGGGAGCACTTATACGTACTCACGTCGCGTCAATCTGTCTTATAACCGACGTTCCATCTTCGTTTAGGATACGTTAGGATAACGGAAGTCTGTCAGAGAGAGTGAGTACCCGATTAGAATATATTTACTCGTTCCTAGACCGGACCGAACGTTAGTGTGACTGGAAGTCCCACCTCGGGAACATGAGACTGTCCAAACGTTCTCTTTGGGGCCCCAATCCTACGGTCTAACGGTCATGTCTTCGTCTTGACTTTTGTCTCCATTTATTAACAAAGAAACTCCTCTAAAGTTCCAAGAGGTTGTCTTGACAGACAAATAGTTTGGAGGTAAAGTATCATAGGAAAACAAATATCTTCTCGTCTGGTTTTATGGATGTTGATCAGACTCGTTCAAAATTTACTGTACGTGTCCTTAGGGGTCGATTAAACGTGGATCAATATCAAAGTATGTACGGACTCCCGTTTGAGGTACTGTGAAGAGCGACTTTATAAGGTCGGACGGTGAATCTCTCCTTGTGACACTAAAGTTAAACTTATAATATACATTTGTTTTCCTCAAAGAAATTATCGTTGAATGAATTTCTTGACGGAATCTTTGGATTTCGTGAAATTCTTTCGATTTAGTCTGGTTATACCTGAAAAAATGGGGGATTACAGCCTTTTTTTTTCTGTCTTTTTTTGAGTCGTCCCCGACTTTATACACTGTTTGTTAAACCTTCGGCGACACGACTAACGCTATCAGAGGGTTATTGTATGACGAACATAAAAGAAGAGTCAAACTAAGGAACTGAGGTCCTTCATAACTTTTCTGTGTTTTGTAAAAGAATGCCGTTCCACGAAAATGACACTAGTTAATGGAAAGGAAGACATTCGAGACGACACCAATCAGTGTCCTAATTACAGATTCTTCCTTCTCCCCGGTCCCGGGACTCTACGGACAGAAAAAGAAAAAAGAGAAGAAAAGTTTACGTGGAAGTTTGACTTTTCACACATTTTCCTTAAGGTTTATAGTTATCGTTACTAATTAAAAGACCGTCAATACCTATTATTCAATGATTGTTCTTTTCATTTATATCTTGGCATTTCTTAAATACTTTCAATGACATTAAAATTATACAAACTTCGGAACCGTTGGTCAGAAGTCTCATATAATTTTGGAGAGTTTAAAACGTTAATTTAGAATACTGGTGTTCTAGATGGTGTTTATAAATAATTCACGATGATCCACCATAATTCAACATCATTTGAGTCATAAAGACCACTAAAATACATGCAAGAAATGTCACAGTAGACCTTAAACAAAAACACATTCCACACTATCATCTCGACATTATAAAGGAAGGACAGAAAAGTATTAATCGGTCGTTTACAGGGTTGAAGTAGAAGAAGTAAAAAGTGACTTAATAATGAAATTTGTGTACTGTGCACACGTACGTACAGGTGTCTATGTAGGCAAATAAAGACCCACAAGATAAAACAAATAAACTGGATAGATAAGGACATGATCCGAAGGGACCACCGAGTCTCCAATTTCGTAGACCGAGGTTACGCCCTCTGAGCCCAAGCTAGGGACCCAACCCTTCTAGGGGACCTCTTCCTTTACCATTGGGTGAGGTCATAAGAACGGACCTCTTAGACCACTTCACTTCACTTCAGCGAGTCAGCACAGACTGAGAAACGCTGGTGTACCTGACCTCTTAGACCATGACATAACGTTATTAATATTAACATAGTAGAGTAATACGAAATAAAAAGTCCTAATGAAATCTATAATAACTTTGAGTAAATAAGAGGATATATTGAGTAAATAAGAGGTCAAAATCTTTTTCTAATGAAAACTCTTAACGTAATGTAAAATTTGAATTAAACCCCTCTTAATTGTAAAAATTATTACTTAAAAGGATACATTATCACAAAGAGAGGGGAGAAGTCTAAAATATTAAGAGGAGGATATCAAAGACTCGTGATGGAGACGAATACAAAAGGTAACGGGTAACCGAGATCCCGTCGTAGGTTATCAAACTTACTCAGACCCAATAAGGAAACAAAGGAAACCCCCTCAGAAGTTACTCGGTACACTACTCATGTGGTAGAGACTCCCAATTCGGATCACAAAGGTTCCGAGTCAAAGACAGATTTGTTCAGAAAAATGAACCCATTCGAACATAGTTAAAGACTAGGGGAAGATGGGTTGGTGGTGAGAACGACGCGTAGTAAACCATTCGATATATAAATCAAGAAACTAGTCAGAAAGACCGAGAGTTAGTAAAGAATGAGAGAAAAGATTACTCGGTGTTTCGTATAAGTCTCTAAGAGATCGAATCCTCTTTTGTCTGATGCGTCTCGAGAGAAGACTAAGGTCCGTGAAATTAAGTATCTGGAGGTTGTCTGTTATCCTCCTGTTAGAATGACTGACGGATTATTTTAGTCCTCTTTAACGAGAGACTTACACAATACTGACCTAGTATAGAAACGAGTGTACCGTACATTATCTCTAGGTCCTGCTAAATTCCACCAAAAGAGAAAAAACCCAGAGAAATAATCATATCCTTTTTATTTTTGGTATCAATCCTGTAACTTTTGCAAAGTGAGAGTATTACCCACCATCTTGATAGTTAAGTCTAAGGTGTAAATACCCTACGAAAATACACAGTCCACCCCATGAACAACACGAGAGTCTATGATGGATTAAAATACTGTCAGAGTCCAAAAGTTTTCCGTCGACACTTGGGTCTATAGACTTTAATTTTTTTTTTTACCGATACTTTCGAATTCAAGTACATAGTCATAATTTTGTTGGTGTCCTTCATTCAGTCTCGGTTATTATTACCATTTTATTTACGTCGTCCGTCATAAACAACTCAAAAATAATATATAACCTACGATATTTATTAAATAGTAGTAACAGTAATATTGTTAACGTACCGTATACATTTTGATATGTTTTTTTTCTAGAATTAATTGGACTAATGGTGTTACCACACTAGTGAGTGGATCCCGGTCTGTAGGACCTCACACTTCAGTTCACCCGGAATCCTTCGTAGCATTACTTGTTTCGATCACCTCCACTACCTTGAAGTCGACTCGATAAAGTTTAGGATTTTCTACTACGACAATTTCACGACTTGAGTTATACGGTCGTTTAAAGTCTTTGAGTCGTCACCGGTGTTCTAACCTTTTCCTTAGAACATACACGTATGTGGGGTGAACGTAAATAAGTTAGTAAGGTCAGGGTTTCTTTCCGTTACGGTTTCTCACAAGTTTGATAACGTAATAACGTGAATAGAGTGTACGATTGTTTCATTACGAGTTTTAAGAGGTTCGACCCGAAGGTGTCGTGTACTTGGTTCTTAGAGGTCTACAAATTCGACCTTAATCTTTTCCGTCTCCTTGGTCTCTAGTTTAACGGTTGTAAACAACCTCGTATCTCTTTCGTTCTCTTAAGGTCTCTTTGTAGATGAAGACGAAGTATCTGATACGATTTCGAAAACTGATACACCTAGTGTTGTTTGATACCTTTTAAGAATTTCTCTATCCTTATGGTCTGGAGGAACGGACGGAGGACTCTTTAGACATACGTCCAGTTCTTTCTTGTCAATATTGGCCTGTACCTTGTCACCTGACCAAGGTTTAACCCTTTCCTCATGCAGTTCCGATATATAACAGTGGGACGAATAAATTGAATATACGTCTCGTGTAGTACACCTTACAGTCCGACCTACTTCGTGTTCGACCTTAGTTCTGACGACCCTCTTTATAGTTATTGGAGTCTATACGTCTACTGTGGTGCGAATACCGTCTTTCACTTCTCCTTGATTGCTCGGAGAACTACTTTCACTTTCTCCTCTCACTTTTTCGACCGAATTTTGAATTGTAAGTTTTTTATTTCCAGTACCGTAGACCAAGGTAGTCAAGTCAAGTCAAGTCAAGTCAGTAGTCAGCACAGATTGGTAAACGCTGGGGTACTTAACGTCGTGCAGTCCGGAGGGACAGGTAGTGGTAGAGGGTCTCAAGTGAGTTTGAGTGCAGGTAGTTCAGCCACTACGGTAGGTCGGTAGAGTAGGAGACAGCAGGGGAAGAGGAGGACGGGAGTTAGGGAGGGTCGTAGTCTCAGAAAAGGTTACTCAGTTGAGAAGCGTACTCCACCGGTTTCATGACCTCAAATTCGAAATCGTAGCAAGGAAGGTTTCTTGTAGGTCCCGACTAGAGGAAATCTTACCTGACCAACCTAGAGGAACAACCAGGGTAGTGAAGTACCGTTTATTCTACCCCTTTGTCACTGTCTGAAATAAAAGAACCAGAGGTTTTAGTGACATCTACCACAGACGTCGGTACTTTAATTTTTTCTGTGAACTAGAAACCTTCTTTTCGATACTGATTGGATCTATCGTATAACTTTTCGTCTCTGTAATGAAACGACTGTTTCTAGGTAGATCAGTTTCGATACCAAAAAGGTCATCAGTGCATACGTACACTCTCAACCTGGCATTTCTTTCGACTCACGGTTTGTTAGCTACGAAAACTTGATACCGTAACCTCTTCTGAGAACTTTCAGGGAACCTGACGTTCCTCTATATTGGTCAGTCAGGATTTCCTTTAGTTTGGACTAATAAGTAACCTTCCTAACTGCGACTTCGAGGTTATGAAACTGATGGACTACGCTCCTTGACTGAGTGACCTTTTCTAGGACTACGACACTTTCCAACTTCCGTCCTCCTCTTCCCCTACTGTCTCCCACTCTACCAACCTACCATAGTGGTTGAACTACCTGTACTCAAACTCGTTCGAGGTCCTCAACCACTACCTGTCCCTTCGGATCGTCAGGTGTCCCAGCGTTTATCGACCTGTGCCGACTCGTTGACTTGACTGACTACATTTTAATCGGAGTAAGGTATCTCCTCCTTTTGTAGAGTCTCTCTAATCCATGATCTGACTGTTTTCGATTGGTGATCTTACCAAACCCCTTCTCACAATTTTGACTGGTAAAAAAACTTTAGGGTGAACCCCTAAGAGTTCTAAGGATTTTAGTTATTTCGTATCTCGAACGAAAGACACCAACTAACTGGTCGGAACCCAGTTCTGTCGATTACGTAGTCCTCACGACCCCTACAGTCCACGCCTCCATCCCGTCTCTTCGGGAAACCTTCTCTGATATTTTTAATAGACCCCGGTCACCGAAAGGTAATGTGCATCCCCCATCTTGTACTTACATCAGTTTCCCTGTTTACCTCAACGACCTCAGAGTCCCAGGTTACATGTTAGGGTCTAAACCTTTCAGACCATCTATATCTATCTATATCTCTGGAATGTTCCCGAGTCTCTATCATGGCTTAGGTACACGGACAAAGGATTAAGACAGTAGTCTTTGGTTTCCACCAAAGACTACCATTCTCTCACGGACGGAGTCCTGGTTCGATCCTGTTATTTACCTCGAGTGGTAAGAAAAGATGAGCCCGAAGGTATCACCGAGTCTACCATTTCTTAGACGGACATTAAGTCCTCTGGACCCAAGGTAGGGACCCAATCCTTCTAGGGGACCTCTTCCCTTACCGTTGGGAGAGGTCATCTTACCGGACCTATTAGGTACCTGTCTTCCCGGACCGTCCGATATCATGTATCACAACGTTTCTCAACTTTTGCTGAGTCACTGATTGTGTGGTAAGGAGAGTCGGAGGAATATACGTATCGTTTGTTCAGTGAAAAACGAACGAGTACCTTTCTGAGAGTACTCGAAAGGTTATTTCCAAATGAGGATGGATTATAAATCCAACCACTTTTTCATTGACACCAAAACCTGAGAATGAGAATTTAATAATATTGATCTGAGTTTACGTAGAAATAATTAGTTTAGTCTTGGTAATGTGAGTTGTGTATAAACGGCTACTCTTTATTCAAACAAATAAGGACATCACATTTTTAGGTACGAAACCCTAAACTACTTGAGAACCTTTCGTAAAAGACAAAGGACAATCAACACCTTCGTAGAAGAAACGTTTTTCGACAGCTTTACGAACTTCTTCACGTTCAGTCAACCGTTCTCAGTCCACTTATGCCGTCTACTCCGTTTTGAAGCATCGGTTTGAGTAAGTGGAAGACTTCGCGACGAACACGTTGCACTTCAGTCCGTAACAGTACCTCTTCTTGACCCGGGAAAGACAACTGATTACGACCGACGTCCTCGACGTGAAAAACCACGTAGAGTAACTAAACGACTTGTCTGAAGAGTATGCATTACCAAAACGACCTTAAATCTTTCGACATCACCCAGTCTGGTCGTCGTTTAGAGGTTTGTCACTGGTACAGGAAAAAAAAAAAAAAAAACCATGTTCAAACCGAAACCCTTCACGAAACCTCGAAGAAGAGGTAGGTTGGTGACTCGACCAGAAGTGTCGAACAGGATATTTTAGGTGAAGAGTAGTGTGCAGTGCTAGACTAACTTTTTACCAAGTGATACAAATGTGTCTTCTCTTCTACTGTGAAGTTTCGTCACTGGAAAAACTAAACGCAACCGCGTACTCCGTGGATGAACAACTAGAACAAGTGGAAAGGTTAAACGAGATTTACGGCTTACTGGTATCTCACCAGGTGTAACTCAAGAAGTCGTTGAAGAACACATCGACATTCTCCTAGTCAAAACTACTAGGAGAGTCAACTAGAAACAATTGAAAATTACCGGCCGGTGACGTGAGGAGTAGAAGTTCCGAGAGTAGAGGAAACGTTTTGGAGAACTTGGTGGTGACGGGACATACAAGTAATCGTCAGGGACTCGGTTTCCGTAATGACTACAACATTCAACAGAAGTGACGAAATACTAGGTAAAACTTGAACTGATTCTTTTAACGAGTTTCAACGAAAAACAGATTGTAGTAAAGGTATCAGATTTTATTTATATTTTATTTATCGTTCGTTTTTCAGTAGTCGTTTTATTTTCACTCTTTACGTGTAATTTTACTTTGTATCGTATTGGTAAAAATAAATTCTTACGTAAGATTACAGTTTGTCGTTTCAAGTTGTTACGTTTTGGTGTTAATAAAACGTGGTTGGGTACTTGAACGTCTACAAGTTCAACCAAAACCTTTTCCGTCTCCTTGGTCTCTAGTTTAACGGTTGTACGCGACTTAGTAACTTTTTCGTTCTCTCAAGGTCTTTTTGTAGATGAAGACGAAATAACTGATACGGTTTCGGAAACTGACACACCTAGTGTTATTTGATCTTTTAAGACTCTCTCTACCCTTATGGTCTGGTGGAGTGGACGGAGAACTCTTTGGATATACGTCCAGTCCTTCGTTGTCAATCTTGACCAGTACCTTGTTGTCTGACCAAGGTTTATCCTTTTCCTCATGCAATTCCGACATATAACAGTGGGACGAATAAATTGAATATACGTCTCATGTAGTGCTCTTTGCGTCCCGACCTTCTTCGTGTTCGACCTTAGTTCTAACGACCCTTTTTATAGTTATTGGAGTCTATACGTCTACTGTGGTGGGAATACCGTCTTTCACTTCTCCTTGAGTTTTCGGAGGACTACTTTCACTTTCACCTCTCACTTTTTCGACCGAATTTCGAGTTGTAAGTCTTTTGCTTCTAGTACCGTAGACCAGGGTAGTAACGTACTCTTTATCTACCCCTTTGTCACCTTTGTCACAGTCTGACATAAAAAAACCCGAGGTTTTAGTGACGTCTACCACTAACGTCGGTACTTTAATTTTCTGCGAATGAGGAACCTTCCTTTTAATACTGGTTGGATCTATCGTATAAGTTTTTGTCTCTGTAATGAGACGGTTGTTTCCAGGTAGATTAGTTCCGATACCAAAAAGGACACCAGTACATACCTACACTCTCGACCTGACACTTCTTTCGACTCTCGGCTTCTTAACTACGAAAACTTGACACCACAACCTCTTCTGAGAACTCTCAGGGAACCTGACGTTCGTCTAGGTTGGTCTGGTAAGATTTCCTCTAGTCAGGACCCACAAGAAACCTTCCTGACTACGATTTCGACTTTGAGGTTATGAAACCGGTGGAGTACGCTTCTCAACTAAGTGACCTTTTCTGAAACTACGACCCTTCCTAACCCCCGTCCTCCTCTTCCCCTGCTGTCTCCTACTCTACCGACCTACCGTAGTGACTGAGCTACCTGTACTCAAACCCACTTGAGGCTCTCAACCCCTACCTGTCCCTCCGGACCGCACGACGTTAAGTACCCCAGCGTCTCAGCCTACGTTGAACTCGTTGACTTGACTTGACTTGACTTTATCATTCCTCCTGACTTTAAGATGAAAGTGAACATCGTACCTCTCTATTAGAGTTTTATCCTAAGTAAACTTCTTTTGTTGTTGTTGTTGTTAGTTTGTTCATGAGTCATTCTAAAATATTTCTAAAACTGGTTTACCTCTTACTTTCTGTGTCTCGCAAATCCATTAAAGAGACACCTTTCTTCTTTACCGTCAAAGGTACTTCGTAGTGTAGCTTTCTTCAGTTCGGTATCGTAGGACTTAAAACTTTCAACACCATAGAGGGGGTTAGTTCAAGTAGTACTGTCACTTGACTTAGAATGGCTCCTCTTTCCTAAAAAGGAGTTGTTCGGTGTACAGACATAGTTTAAATAAATCTTCTCATCGACTCCGTTAAAAGATTCGGGATATGAAATAGTTATAATATCTCTATACACCTTCTTCCAGGTGTCCTCATTGACCTTCTGTCTCCCCTTTCGTTTCTCCAATTTTTCTTTGGATCTTTTACAACAGTGACATTTCTAATGTCAAAGACTTCGTTTTAGAGTCTGTTACGAGCGACAAACTCTCTTGAACACTATTGACGAGATTTGTCTCATTAAAACAAACACATACCTCCTTTTTCTTTCTTTTGTAAAGGTTTGTCATTGATTATAAATCTTTCCTTCGAATGAACTTCGTTTGGTCTTGGTAATACGAACAGATTATTTTTACCCTAAAAGTTTAAACGTTTGTAAACGTAAAATATGTATTACATGAGTATAAAAGGTACGTATCTTAAGTTTATAATTTCAGAAATGTCTTGGAAAATAAATCCCCTTACGTACACACGTTGTAAAACGTAACGGGGTCTATTTTTAAGTAGAGGATGACAGTACGACACAGTTAGGACTCCTTTCCGTATGTTTAGGAGTAAAATGGTCCTGTTACGGAAACTCATTCTCCTATTTGATCAGGAGGAATTAGAGGTGATAGGGGGTCGACTGAGACCTCCCGGTGGATGTACCGGTCTCTAAACCCCTTCTTGACTCTTCTTCGTGAAGATTCCTACCGGAAAAGAAAGGGTCATAGAGTCGTTGAAGACCTGGGTAAGTTTCTTCGGTTTATTATTTATGGTAAAAGTACGACAAAATATGAATTGTTCCTCGGTCCAACTAATTCAAAAGTATTTTCAACGTCCATATAAAACAACTGTCACTACGTCCAGCTTATCCAACGTATTGTAAAAATCCTAGTAATCCTTTATCATCTCCACCCCTAAGTTGGGTCCGTTAGAAACCCCACAGGTCGACACGGAACCGGTTCCTTGTCTTCGTTCTGATCCTCTTGAAAAAGAGAGTCACCAAGACTTCGTCCTCCATCTGCGGAGGGAGTGGTGGCGTCGGGGTGGGGGGACGGTTGGGTTGGGGGTCTTATTCGTTGACCTCTAAGTAAGGGACTCCTGGTTATGAAATTCTATTCTTATCGTCCTGTTTGTTTTCTCCTCCGACGGGTCTATTCTGTATGCTCTGGTGTATAAAAAGGAAGGGTGTCAGTTCCTTTGGGAGGACTGATTTTTCGAAGAACATCCAGTTTTCACCCGACTACGAATTCAGATGGATGGGTAACCGAAGAGACCACCTTAGGTAGAACCGACTCTCTATACACACATGTGTACCCTCCTAAGACTCAATATGGTTTATACCTGAGTCTTCATCCGTTTAGTTTTACTGACCGGTTTCCATTTGACCTTGTTTACGGTGTAATTTCACTGAATTTGATGGTGGTCCCACACTGAGAGAGCCTCAAGTGGACGCAGATATGTGTATGACATGAGAAAAGGAGGACCATTTGTGAAACAAAGTGAGCTAAGGTAGAAGTACCCTTAAGAAAAAAACGTTTTGGTTTCCCGGTCCCGGAATAGTGACTGGTGACCAGAGTCAAGTCAAGTCAAGTCAGCGAGTCAGCACAGGCTGAGAAACGTTGGGGTACTTAGCGTCGTGCGGTCCTGAGACATGTAGTGGTAGAGGGCCTCAAGTGAGTCTGAGTGCAGGTAGCTCAGTCACTACGGTAGATCGGTAGAGTAGGAGACAGTAGGGGAAGAGGAGAACGGGGGTTAGGGAGGGTCGTAGTCTCAGAAAAGGTTACTCAATTGTGAAGCGTACTTCACCGGTTTCATGACCTCAAAGTCGAAATCGTAGTAAGGAAGGTTTCTTTAGGGTCCCGACTAGAGGAAGTCTTACCTGACCAACCTAGAGGAACGTCAGGTTCCCTGAAAGTTCTCAGAAAAGGTTGTGGTGTCAAGTTTTGGTAGTTAAGAAGCCACGAGTCGGAAGAAGTGTCAGATTGAGAGTGTAGGTATGTACTGATAACCTTTTTGGTATCGGAACTGATCTACCTGGAATCAGCCGTTTCATTACAGAGACGAAAACTTATACGATAGATCCAACCAGTATTGAAAAGAAGGTTCCTCATTCGTAGTAAATTAAAGTACCGACGTCAGTGGTAGACCTCACTAAAACCTCGGGTTTTTTATTTCAGACTGTGGTAAAGGTGACAAAGGGGTAGATAAAGGGTACTTCACTACCCTGGTCTATGGTACTAGAAGTAAAAGACTTACAACTCCAAATTCGGTTGAAAAGTGAGAGGTGAAAGTGAAAGTAGTTCTCCGAAAAATCAAGGAGAA